>CM069929.1:26437041-26608692 GCA_036172225.1 Cryptocoryne crispatula var. balansae | reverse complement strand
CGACGATTCGGCATGCTAGCTAGGGCAAGAATTCGATTATTGTTTAGATTCCTTTTGAATGAAAAATTCCACTACGTTCCAGCATTGCGGTAGCTTTTAGTTGTTGCACTTCATTATATTTATTTTTGATTGAAATTTTGCTTTGGTGCATATGCTGTGATGATTATTTGTGACCCTTGTTCTGACTTTTTATGAGTAAGAAATTTTGTCGTCTGTGCTGATGATAGTCACCTTATTAACTATATGTTGCCATTTTTTAACAGATAAATGACCGCTACGAATTCCCCTTGCAATTAGACCTTGATCGAGATGAAGGAAAGTATCTTTCACCAGAAGCAGACAGAAGTGTCCGCAACCTTTATACATTACACAGGTAGTGCTGAAGAATCTTGGTTCTTTATCATAGAACAGCAAAATTCTGCATGATACCCATTGATTTTTACACGTTTTTGTATGCATATGCTATTTATGGATGAAATTGTATTGATATATGAGAGACGCATGACTAATACAAATTATGGAGAAAGAATTTGGAGTCTTAGGGCTTTCAAGCTAAGCACACTTAAAGTATATGCACACTATAGGTTTAATGAAGGCCAAAGGGGCGAAGGATGAGTTAATTCTATGAAGTAATTATCTTGAAATATTCAATTTAATATCTTGAATCAATGATTCAAAAATATTAAAGGTGTGATATGGGTGTCATTCACAGGATTAAAATAAGATGGTAAGATTGGCTATGAAAGGCTTGTGTGGTGGTAAGCTTCTGTTAAAGCTAAATGAAAAATTGTATTTTGTTATAATAAAACTTGAAATGTTGCAGGGCAGCATATGTTGGATGTTGAAAATTTAAATAGCATGATTCCAGAAGTACTATTGTAGATATGGGAAGATCAATGTGCGTAAGAGAGGTTAGATATTATTAGTTTTACGATGTGGGGTTCTGGTGATTCTGGAGCCCCTCGATAGGTCCGTCTTGTTTCGGCATGTTATCCTTCAGGAGAGGGGTAGGGAGTGTGGGTCGAGGTTCTGGTGTCTCCTCTGGTGCCACAGTGTTTGTCCAGCCTAGGTCAATTCTCCTCTGGAACGATGGGGCCTTGGCTTTGGCAATTCCTTATGTCATCTCCCCTCCTAAGGTTGGGACGGGACCCCAAACCCACATTGTGGGGATGAACGTCCTTGATGTGGAGAGAGCCCGTTGTCTCCGACTCTCCTACAGGGATGCTGTGATCTCAGGCCGTCGCAGTGGTCAAGGGGTGTAGTCTTGTGGCCGGTGCTGTGGCACATACTGTAGGCCATTTGATTGTAGGAATGGTTTGTGTCACTGGAATGCTTGGGGCTGGGGACATTGGGAGAAGTCTTGTCCGGCACTGGGGTGGGAAGCCGTGGCACTGTCTGCTCTTCTTCTGGCTGGCTCCTTTTGTGCCTGAGGTTGATGGTGGAAGTGTCCATCTTTCTCTGTCCTCTGGCATGCTATCGAAGCGGCTCTGGCTGAAGCAATGTAGATGCGTATTTGTGGATGGTCCAGGCAGCTATGAGAAGTCCATGTTGCTTAATGCCTTAAGCTTAACTGGTTGGAGACATGGTCCTGGTGGATGTAAAGATGTGGAGCATGCTATCTTTCTGAACCGAGAAGATGTGCTGATAATTTTTAACCTACCTGTAGATGGGGAAATACACCTCTGGATGAAAGCAGGAGGTGCGGGAGCAGGCCACTAATCAGGATGCTTGAGCGTGCTGGGAACAGTCGAGCAGGAGGAGGATGACATACTGGGGATGATGGCATGCCAACATAGGTATCCATGTAATCTTCATCAATGTTTCACTTAGTGATATACCCCCGGGTACAACTAATGTATCACCAGAAATTAGTGTGTGAATAAGTAATCAAATGTTTCGGGATTATCTGTGCTGTTAAATGCTAACCTTAATTGGCTGTTGTTGACACCAGAATCCAGTATCTGTGAATTATGAATATAATTATAACACCAGAAGATATGCCCCCAAAAGTATGTGGAAAGTTGTGTCTATGATCCATCGAACGCTGGTGAGGTGGTTTGATGTAGCAAGCAAGTCGGATATAACTAGGGAACTGGCAGAAAAAAATATGTTATGCAACCAACAACAAACAAGCAATGACACCTGATAGATTTTCACATCTACAAGGTGCATAATGAGGTGTTTGGTCGTATGACAAATTGAGTTTTCGACACAAACATATATTTTTTGTAACAAAACTGGCTAAGCAAGCTGTTTTGACGGCCATTACAAAAAAAAAAAACATGTTTTTACTCAGGCTTCCCTCTTGGATAAGAAAAAAGTGAGACCATTTTTTCTCCTTGTGGTTTTCCACAGTTTATAGTTATGCACAGTCCCCACTCTTCTTGTTATCATATCTCACCAAATATTTTGTCTTTAATCATCTTAGATTTTATTTTGTATACAAATTATGTGCTATCAACCCATAAGGTGGTTGTTGAATCAAAACTTTGAGAATCCTCGCATGCATTTATATAGGTGTACTATGTATGCTATGCAATATTGGGGATGTAGAAAAATATTCAAGTAGTTCATGGAGTATGACCGCCTCACCTTTCTTTCAGCATAAAAAGAAACATTTATCTCTGCGCGAATATAATCTCTTTCACCTAGGCTTGGAGCGACATCCGCGTATGTCTGACATCATCAGTGACGTAATAATTGTTGCTACGAGAACCATTTATTTAGAAAATATCGAACATAAAAAAGCAGATGAGAGCCATAAAGATTAAACTATCATTTGCTCAAAACCGAGTTCTTACTCTGTACAAGATTAATTTGGGGATAACTCAGACTCTGATTTGTCCCCCAAATTTAAGAGATACATCATAATTATTTTTTAAATAATCATCTACCAGATGGGCCCTAATAGTCCCTGGATATTTCTTACTCAAAATCTCCCCTCTAAAAAAAATGTCCGAAATATATCTAGAAACAGACACAAGATTGAATCATTAGAGAGTCATGCATCACTTTTATATTTATCACGATAAATAAAAAAACACATAAATTATTGAAACTACGGTACATACATGTTGAAAAAAAAATAAAACTAAAATTTTAGACGTGTCATATTAAAAAATTAACAAAATTAAATGTATTGACTTACTTTTAATAAAAATAATAAATCTTACGTGTTTGAAAAGTCATCGTATGATCCCATGACGAAACCACAATCGAGATGTCATCATTCTGAAACACTCTAAAAAAGAAAAAAAGAAAGACATCACCTGGATCAAGCTCGCCTTAACCTTCATCCAAATCAGAATCTAAACCAAACACCAAACAGGACACCATTACTTGAATCCGACTGGTTTGCAGCCCAGCCTGTAGGTCAACGCGAGCATGCACCAGTAGCTAGCCCATCCAGAGGAGAAGAGCTTGCGTATGGAGGAGATGATCAGCCTCTGCCCCTCAGGCTGCCACACGCTCTGACACGCCCCGCCTTTGCGTAGAGACGATCCGAGAGCCGCCTGGAGGCGGCCGGCAGGACATCCCTGTCCCCTTCGGCGGGCTTTCCGCTCCCCTCTCGCCGCCGGCGGCGTGCGGCGGAGCCGCCCGTGCCCGTCTTGTCTCCCCGTGGAACCGGCAGGAGACGACCTGTACCTGCAGACGTGAACGCAGCTGGGGCTGTGTGCAGCAGCTGCGAGATGAACTGCTGCTGCTCTTGAAAGATTGAAATTCGTAGATTCGACGAACGTCAACTGTCTGTCTACCTTTATACATATAGAGCCATGTTAAGAAGGGACAGCGACCTGCAGACAGCTGGGAATATATTTTTCTAATGTTGAAGCCTCCGGTTAGTGCCCCCAAGCACCTGTCTTATTCGTATGTTTTTTATGTCCATATCTTTCTGCCTTTGAACCATCTATTAAGGCCTGTCTTTTAATATATAGATATAGATATAGATATATATTCGAAAAAGAGCATTCGGTGACAGGCATGATAGTGGCGGGTCTAACGGATCGGCTGCTCTAGCACATATTAATATATATACATGCGCATATATAAATATATATTAAGCGATTCTATCTCTCACTGTCACCGCGCGGCAACAGGTCAAATCCTCTCTCGTTCAGCTTAAACAAGTACGGAGATTATATTCTCTCTCTCTCTCTCTCTCCTGGTTTCCCATGGGCTTGAGATTGTTCCTCGATGATATTTCTCATAAAATACAAACCATGTCTAGAGTATTAATGATCGAGGAACAATCATACAGAACGATTATATTTATACACTTGTAATTCAGCACTCCGATGGCCCGTCCAAGGACTGATTAAATATTTAACTTTCTCAATAGCAGTTCAATAAATTTGATATTGAACAATTATTTAACTGATCTGAGAGCTGTAGTTGTTTATCATTAGGGACTCTATGAATATAACGATGTTAGACGGTGAAATTGTAAGGATGGTTAGCAGCGGAGGCAAGTGCTTGTGCCGTTGTGCTGACGTATGAATGACACGGGTAATACGAACGTACAGCGGCGAACACCATGCATGTATGTATATAGTCACAGAGAGAGAGAGAGAGGAGTCAGATAGATTGAAATGATAAATTCTTCACATTGTTTCCGGTGGTGAAATCCATCTACCATCTCGAAAATCTTTGATTTCATCAACAACAATTTTACGTTCATCATCAACATCAGCAATGTGTACTGAAACACGATCATGCCTTTTATAAATATACTTGTACAAGTACTTAACTGCGGTTATCGATGAGTAAATTTCGACGTTTATATGACAATTGTACCGCTTAAGTAACAAAGGATTGTAAGGAACGACCCACCGATTATCCAAATAGTGTTGCCTCACTTTAAATTTTTTCCCATTATCTCTTCTTCTGTATGTTGGATAAGAATTATTGCCCTTCAATGAAACATCACTGAATTGTCGTGGATAATGACACTTGCATTTTCCATTTTTCATACAAGGTGACGATGGTCGTAAGGAACCACAAGGACCATGTATCATGTGCTTTAGGACCATGTCGTGCAAATCTTGATCCACACTTGGATCTGGTATTTCTGCTGACACTATTGCGTCATATGCTTCCGGGATCTCAATCTTTTCACCTTATTTCATAACAATAAAAAAATGAGCATGTGGTAAACCTCTCTTCTGAAATTCAATGACATGTATGTGTGCAGCAACATTCCCAAATATTTTCTCATTGAACAATTGATGCTTGAGATCTTGTAATTTTGATCTAAAAATTCGACTAATAATGTCTGGCCTGTTGAATGCAACTTCCCATGATTGCATTTGATTTCTAATTTCATCCCAATCTGGATTGCAAGTGATTGTCAAGAATATATCTGGCTTTCCATATCGATGTACAAGAGCCATTGCATTCAAGTATCTCCTTCTCATGTCCCTTGGACCACCAATAAATGAGGCTGGTAATACAATTCGTTTTCCAATGTTTTTTGAATTTATTTCTCCATCTTTAACAGCATCTACAACTCCTTGATAAAGATCTGCGCGTATATGTTGTTGATTTCTGTAGTAGAAATCCAATCGGTCTGTTTCTATTTTAACATACATGTCAACAACATATTGTTGCAATAAACGTCCTCCAAATAGTATTGAAGAACAATGCGGAATTCGAATCACAGAATGTATGCATAATATTCACGCGCCGAACAAAAAATTTCTTATTTCCTTGGGAAGATGCACCTGCAAGGAATAATATCTATTCTACTAAGTTTTTTAAAAAAATATCATTACACGTGGTTATACGATGAATTCAACAAGTACCTTCTTCTCTTTGTACTAAATTGATGAATGTATCATCAATGCCCATTAAATGATTTGAAGAGCTATCAGTATTTAACGGGCTATTGGTTCTTCTTATTCCTCGATGCCAACCAGTTTCTCCACTTGGGAATAGTAAAGGATATTGAAGTGGATCATAACATCCATAATACGAATGAACTTTATGATTTCTTCCATCATGACCATGTACAATAATATCTGCAACATAACGTCCTTCTATATTATTTCCTTCGACCCAAATAGCTGCTACTTGATCAGCCGTAGGTGTGTTGTAAACACGTTGGTCCAACCCAGGATCAGTTCGGATGGAAATCACTCTTTTCTCAAAGGAAGGCAAGTTGTGTAGGTTTCTAAGGAAAGTAGAATAAGGATTGATACGTAATATATCAATCAACAATTTAATTATTGACTCATTCAAGTTCGGAAAATGATAAAGTCTATTACGGACTTCATTCTCAGTATCATAGAAATATAATTGCAGATATCTTGCAACATTGTCGCTTGTAACAAGTGATGGAATGCGATGATGCAGTTGTCCCAAAATTCTAAAAGTGTAACATCCACTCCTCATATCAAAGAACGGTTTTGTCAATAGTAACTCCCAAATGAGGTAAATGCAAATATACCGTTATATGCACGGACGTAATTCCTAAATTCTTTGCATTGGCTCTCATCGTACGTATACAACTTCAATAAATCAGATGGAATTGTCGTTAACTTCAAAGAAACCTCTCCATTGTAGCAACAAAATGTTGGAGGCTCGTA
Source organism: Cryptocoryne crispatula var. balansae (assembly GCA_036172225.1). Taxonomy (NCBI): domain Eukaryota; kingdom Viridiplantae; phylum Streptophyta; class Magnoliopsida; order Alismatales; family Araceae; genus Cryptocoryne; species Cryptocoryne crispatula. Next base: position 26,602,108 of record CM069929.1, on the reverse strand, counting down.
TTCAAACTTTAATGCTCCACAATATACACAGCATCCAACAGTCTTGACCACATGTTTGGTTGAAAGTTGTTCCAATTTCCTAGCCTTTTTCCTCTCTGCATACAACTCCCTTCTTCGTCTATTTCTATTTTTTGCAAATACTATGTATAATATAAAGTTAGAATACAAATACAAATAAATAAATATCTATACACATAACAACAAATTATGAATACATACCTTCATCATTCAAGAATCTTTTGTTTGTTCAATGCAATCTCGTTTATCACTCATCAGAATCGGTATAATAATGAATAGGAAAGAATTCATGTTAGAATGTAATACAACGATTAACAAATAGTTATCAATTTTTTAAGAGTAATATAAAAAATAATTTTAAAAATCTTGTAAATAAATTATTAATTAATTAAACATATATATCATGACATAAAAGTATATATTATTTTTTTTATTATAAGATACAAAATAATAGGACATACAAATGTCATTCATATAGTAATATAGAAAATTCAAGTAAATATTTACCAATTTAAAATTTAACCGATAATATAATAAAAAATTAAATCAAAAAAATGCATAAATTAGATGAATTTATTTAGACTATATCTCTGCATGAAATGTATTATATTCATATAAAATGTATAATTCGAATTTTAGTTGGGTATCTTAAACCAATTTAGAAACTATAAGTATATACTATTATAAATAAATCTAATTATTGATTTATTATAATTTCAAATTAACTTATTCACTTATTACAGAGTAATACTATAAACAATGTCGCATATAAACGTAATGATTGCCAATAATTAATGAAACAGATTTAGAAATTTTTTTTCAAGAAAGGTTGTCTCAATGTTTTGTTTACTTCCAAGCTTTTGAGCAATATATAATACATACACCATGATTACGATAATTGGTCAAATGGATGTTACTGTGGGTTTTCAAGAAATGCTACAACCCACCCGAACGCTGAAGAGGGAATCCTTCACATTCGGGGATTTACGGAGGTCTCGACGGAAACAAACCAAGTCACCTCGGAAGGAAATCCCAGAGGAGAGAGATCGGTAACCATCAAGAAGGGTATTTTGGAGTGAAAAGAATATATATGGAGAACGACCTTCTATCTTGGATGTCTTACAAGTTAGATGATGCCGTAAGTCAATGTAAATGCAAGGGATAGAATTGAAGGGAAAAAATACAAACAAACAAATATGTTAAATAAGAATTATAAAGAATTCGCAAGACTAAAGATAAATAATTCTATTCATTCATACTTTTTGTCTTTGGCAATCTGCAATTACACGGCCATATTTGTTCCTTCGAATTGGTTATTTCTTAAGTTTTTTGACTTGATTATGCATCTTTGTTCCTTGCACATGTCATCTTACTCATTTGTTTATTGATAGAAAGCAATTGCATAATTTTATTTGGCTCTAAAGTTTTTTTTCTATGTCATTCCATCTTTCCAAAAAATGGACACAGTAAGTTAATGGGAACCTTGTCAAAGTAGGCCCTTAATGCTGCCAAGTCAGTCCGTATGCATGGAATATAAAAATCCTTTTAATGCTAAGGAGGTTAGGCCATTGAATTATGGAACGGGTGCATGAATTTTATGCCCACAAACTCTAGCTTGACCAATGGGATAAAAATAATTTAAGGGGACATGCCCTTACATGAAAATCCTCAAGACCTATCAAGGGTTCAAGGGATACTATCATGAACTCATAAATTGGGGATTATGAATTTTCATTCTTTCCACCTCCGCAATCTTGTGAAATGGTCAAATCATTGAAATTTTCACTCCATCTATTCCATATGTGATATTAACCTCCTGAATGGTCCCATGACCTCAAAAACAAAATAAAAAGAAGAAACAGAAATAATAAAACATAAAAAAGTAAACAAAAACTATCTATAAAATCAAAAAAAGATAAGAAAACAGAAACAGACCAAAAACAAACTTTCAAGTAAAAAACCACCCAACAAAATTCAAAAAAATTTGAATAAACAAAACATAACTCGAAGTTCACCAAAAAGAAAAAAATTGGTAAACTAAAAAAATTGTAAAACTAATAAACATAAATTAAACCCTATGACAAACTCTGAAATTGAGACAATAGTAAATTGCAGAATGCTGAAAATAATTGTAAAAGTTTGGAAAACTACGGAAAACTATAACCCAACATCACTAATCTCTTATGGCACTTAAAATTAATCGTGATTAGCACAATTCTCAATTCTTTCAGATACTCAATTTTTGCAAAAAAATCAATGAACATGGCTATGAGGGTTGAATATCAAGGGAATAAAATTATTAATGATATAACATACGTAATGATATGACATATGATAAATTAGGCAATGGGATTGGGCTTCTTTCATAATGACTTAGGCTTAAGAATGGGCCCAAATTGAGATAAATATTAAACCCATTAAAGATATAACATATGAACTATTTAAGTGGACATAAAAATGCTTACTTTTTAAAGTAACCATCTTTTTCATAAATTTGGAGGTTTTCTTAGTTAATAAAATTTAATTTTTTAGTTTCGACACTACACAGATTGTAGAGGCTTTATACTTCAAGAACTTCAGATACTTTATAGATATCGAGTTTTAATTTTCCATATATGCTAATCATATTTGGATTTGTATCTCTTAAAATTATCAAGTTCTAAAGTTCAGATATTATTTTGTATAGAATTGATAGTTTATACATTTACTTCTATAGTAAATATGTATATTATTATGAAAATGTTTTCTTCTTTGAAAATGTGATTCCAACAAGTGGTGCTTAGGTGAGTTCTAAAGTCCAGATGTCATTTGTATAGATTTGACAGCATGTACGTATACTTACTACTTTCTTGTTAAGCAAGACACAAGCTAGATAATGGCATACGAAGACATGCAACCGTGTAAGGATGTACAGGAAAGGAATAGAGAACGATAGTGGATTGTTCTTGCAACAATGTTTATTACAATATAAACATTCTCATAGAGACATGTCAATACTAAAATATGGAAAAATAATAGGAGTGCTACCTACTGATAAGAGGGGAAATAAAAAAGTGTAATACATCACGACCCAAGTATTCTAAGCTTAGAAATGTAATCTTCTTTTTTAGCTATATCCTCTTCAATGACCATGATAGCTTTGCACAACTGACTTGTCTTCCACGTTGAGACGATGCTACGAGCTTCCTCCTCATCATCCGCATAACCAAAATGTCTATCCTTAATAGCAGGCAAATGAGAAATCGAAGGCAAGACATGACGAGGAAGGCCTACTTGTAGAAGGCACCTGTATGAATTGTATAGTACAAAACATGTGCCCGATATAAGCCGTAGATCTACTCCAGGAGTGAAGCAAATCAGAAGGACCTTTTTATGCAAAGCCTTTGGAGCATAGAGGAATCCAGGATGGTTCATGTCAGCAAAGTAAACACGCCACTCAAACCTTTTCTTTAACTTGGGACATTTGTTGGTAACTTTGTCATCAATTCCAAGTGCCGTCGCATAAGGATACAATGGGCTACGACGAAATAGACGAGACATGGTAGTAGCACCACCATCATAGTTGAATTTGAAATGCCAATCTGCCCAACATGCTAACAAGAGAGCGCTGCCAAAAGGAGGTCGACCTAAACTCGCGGATGTGAGCCCGCAGTATAAGTAGGCAAGTAAAGAAGGACCGAGTTGTTTGCGTTGCCATATTCCCCTGATACAAGATAGGTGATCCGGCTGTAAAAACCCATTCTCGGCAGGAAGAGAAACACGGCAGCCTAGACAAGTGGCGAAACCCTTCAAGCCTTTAATCATTTTTTCCTCATCATCTCCCGCACTTTTCAAGATAGAGATAGTCCACGAGGCAAGTTTTTGTAAGCTGATGCGTTTACCTATAACAATGCTACGTGAGTGTTCAGTATCAACGAACTCATGTAAAAATTGAGAGCATGTCAATGGCTCAAGAGGAATGAACATACTGTCCTCCTCACCCTTCCGACTGCGTCGCAATCCAAGCAAAATTTCTGTCTCCTCTAATAGAATTGTACACTCGAAAGTGCTGAATACAAAAGTATTGGTATCCGGATGCCACAACTCAATCAAAGGCTCCCATCATAGCAAAGTCCAAGTAGTAATTAGCATAATGCTTTGCATGCACCAAGAGCCCCCTCAGACCCCAATTAGAGAGAATTGATTGTGAGAAAATATTTAGAACATCGAGCAATTTTTCTAACCAAGTGATATGGCCGAATCGTCTTGGACCTGGGAAGTTAGGATAGTCCTACATCAAAGTATACATCAAAATAATTATAAAGAAGCCTTGACATTATTAACTCTTAACTGGATTCAATTGATGTGACCCACTTAAAGAGTAGTTCCATAATTAAATATAAGAAAATTGCATAATGATTACGCTTACCAAACCGGCCACAATTTGACCCTTCACATGACCAGGAATGTCGGACAAACGTCTCCCCATATTCAACCGAGCCCTTTTGGAGCTAGATGCCATTTGTGAGAAATTACGTCGAGTCTAATAGGACATGGAAATATTTTGTAAGGAATCAGGACAAGCGCTTAAAGATGATATTTCGATTTCTTCTATTGAAAATAATTTTGACAACTATTTAAGTCAAAGTTTATCAAATATACTCATTTAACAAGGCCATTTTTTAATCTGATTGTTCATTATTTATTTCTTGTATTTAAATTTTTAGAATAAACCTATCTTTTAACTAATTATTCTTGTACGAATATGTTACGAGACTTGATTTTAACGTTCAGATTTCTCAACGGTCAGATTTCTAAAAAAATTTCAGATTATATATACATTATATTTTTATATTTTCAGATCAAGGTGATGCCATGAGATGAAAGTTTGGGGATCGATGTGAGTGTGAGACCGAGGTGAGGACTTTTTACCGCTTTCCGAGTGTTTTCCAATTCACTCCCCTTTTTCCCATGTCCCCTATTCCATCTTTCACATTCTCTTGAGGTGCCGATCCGGAACCCATTTTCTGGAGTCGACACAAGTGACTCTGAAAAAGAAAGATCTGGACACATCATCAAGTGCTACAATAATGAAGAAAAGCAGACACAACAACAATGGAGAACTAAGCCCGCTATAACAGATATCAATGCTTGCTACTTCCCTCTCTAGGGGAACGACCACGTGAAGGAGGCATGGTAGCCATGTCCGCTAAAGCCGTCACAACCACCTTGTTGCGGCGATACTTTGAAGAAGTGGCCAAGAATGCAGAAGCACCGTGCTCATGGTTCTGGCTCTGGTCACTCTGCCCCTACTGGCTCTGGCCGTGGTGACTCCGGTGTGTGCCACTCTGGTGGGAGCTACTCTGGTGGGTATGACTCTGGCTCGGTTGTGGAGGGATGTCGTGGAGATAAACTTGTAGTGTCGCCTTCGCTGTCGCCAAACGAAACTGTGACTGTAGGTGCATCTGCTCCAAGGACCGGATGGCCTGGCTATGCTGGCACTCCATCTCGCGCTTGGCTCTCTGATGCTGAAGACGGAGATCTGAGATGATCATCTAGGAATGAAGATCGGCCGGGGCAGACTGCCATGTCTCCATCTCGGCCTCCAAAGACTGGATGCGGGAGGATGAAGTACTTTGAAGATTGGAAACCTAGAAGAAAGAAAAAGAGCATAAGGCAAGAAGATCAACAATCAGAAAGAAGAATTAGTTAAGTATACCTCTGCCTCCTTGGGCGCCAAGGTCTCCTTCACTTCGCTCAAACGATGGTGAAGCTCAGCCACTTCTTCCCTCGACAGATAAGGAGGTGAACCCTCGGCACGGGCTTTTTGCTGCAAGTAGAAAAGAGAACATGTCAAAGCCAGGCAAGTAATACAATGAGAATGGAAGTCAAGATTAAATTTTTACCTCAGTCTCCAGAGTGGTGCGAAGCGAAGCCACCTCCTACTGAAGACTAACTATCTCCAGCCTTTGGCACAGTAGTAAAGCCCGAGCTTCCTGAAATGTAATAGAGGTCAAAAGAAGCAACAAAGCAGAATCAGATTAAAGGCAAAAAAAGAAAGCATTACCTAACCCTCAGGTACGAACAGATGTCTGTAGGTCTCCTCGTAATGGCGAGGGTAGTCTAGGTTGTCCTCCACCCAGCCGATAACTACCTTGCCGCCCTCGTACCACAATGCAATGGAGGCTTGGTACTTCTCTACCTAGTCCACTGGAAGGATCAGACGCCTAGGGCGGGCCTTGACTGACAGAATACAGGGAGGAGGCTCCAACCAGTCCTGCTCTGAGCCTAGGGAGAGTGTCGAGAAGCGGAGCCATAGCGGTGCCAGCTCGTTGACACACAGGAGGTGAATATATCGACCAAAGGCCCGAATCAGCAATCCAGGGCTGAAGGTGGTCATTGGTCATAAGATATGGCCTCCAACACGCCTGCAGGAAGGAAAATCATGATTATCATTTCAACAAGAGGAGATTAATGCATTAATTAAATATACCTCAGTGTGTGGGAAGCGGAACATCTATGCCCGGATAGATGCCAGCTGGCTCCGGTGGCCCTCAGAAGGGCGGATAGGCTCCCAATGAGCCATCAAGAGGAGAAGACCTGGGGAAGATCGTTGTGCCCGGCCCAAGGGGAAGTAAAGATAGCTCTTGACCTGCAAAAGGCCCAACTCGTCAGGCAACATGTACAAGAACAAAGCAGAGCATACAAGTATAAAAAAAAAGTTGCCAAGGTCACCTGAAGGAAGGGAGAGAAGCTAGCAACAGAGACAGAACCTGCCTCGGGCTGGAGGCCGCAGAACAAGTGAGCAAGCATCGCTACCCCCCACGCATACGCGCTAACCGAAAGAAATGTATGCTCTACAAGCCAATCATATATGACATGATTCGACATTTCTAGATATATCTCATTCAATTAATTAGGTAAATCTTCATTATAAGCTCTTATTAAATGCGAATATCATAATGAAGTCCTTGATCAAATACAATGATGATTAAATCATGATGAGAATATGATAACGAGATTGATCATCTACAGATATTTGATCTAAATGTTCCTAGTCATAGGATACTTGAGACGAGACATTAAGAATCAAGATAGACTAGTGTAGGTGATATCTTCTTATGTGATGAGGATGATTGATCTCATTGGTTATTAGTGTGGAGACATTGAAATACACATATAGGTGGTCACTAGTTGAATGAGTTCACTGAACTGACAGAATTAGAAACCCTGAATGCTATCTTATCGAACTATCAATCAGGGTTTTTTATCATCATGGTTGTATGGTTGGACCTTTGTCCTGAGTCGCCAAAGATGCCTTGTTGGGTGGAACTTGTGCTTTGACCATCGTCTTATGGATCACGGTTTATATGGTCCAATATAGCGATAGATCGGGTAAAAGAAAAACCCAATGGAGGTAATTGAGCAAACAACAAGGGATTGTCCACTCTCGGTAAGTGAGAGTGAATGTCCTATGGGATAGTACACTAAATCCTTGGCTAGGATAGATAGGATAATTGGAAAAGGAGTTTTTCAATTGATCCAATTTCGAGTAAAGGATCCTATAGATATGGTACACTAAGGAGTTGACAGTCGATGCCGTACTCCTTTCCGACCAGGACATTGTATGGATGAGGGTTTATATCCATGCGGTAACTGATGATGGAAAGACTCAGTAGACACGCCAAATTTGCTTAATTCAGAGCATAAAACTCATGTTTTATAGGGTAACATGTGCGATTGACCTTATAATGATGCCGGGTCTTTTAAAGTTGATTCGGAGCTTCGCCGAACGAAATCGGATGCTTTCCAAAGTTTTTCGCAAAAAGCCGTAATTTCCGAGCGAAAGCCACACGTAAGTCGTGTAAACATGAAAATTGGCTGAATGACCAATTCCTAATGATCATGCATTGAAGGTTATGGTCATATTCACACTCCAGACAAATTTTGTTGCATTTCGTGCCTTTCTGGTTTGCCGTCGAACTCATTTTGACCTATATCGGATCTTCTGTTCACTGCCCTAACTTCAGAATAAAATTCTGAAGTTTTTTAGGGTTTTATGGCTGATCCTATGCCATAGAAAGCTTCTTCGGCCTGTTATCTTTCCAACGCAACAAACGGCGTCGAATTCCGAGTTTGGGAGTGTTCGCAATGGCTTCCGAAGAAGGACGCGCAAAAACAAGCCTCTTACGCGCCCGGGTTCCCGGTCACATGCGCCGGGACCCAGTGGCACGTGCCCATGCGCCCTACCGCTGAGGCACGTGACCTTGTGCCCTCACTTGAGGGCACATGTGCCCCACCCTGGAGGCACGAGGGACCCAATTTTTCACCGGGACTCTACCACTGAACCGACGATCGGATAAGACCAACTTTTTTTGGGAATTGTGCCATGCGCCCTCACCGGGGGGGCACATGCGCCCCTCAGTGGGGCGCATGTGCCCAGGGGTGGGGCGCAAGGCACCTATTTTTTAGCCCGGATAACACCGTCTGTTCTCCTATAAATTAACTCTAATTCCGGTCGTTCAAAAGGCATGGGCATGACCCCTCAGGCATCTCAAGATGTCCAACCTCCCTCCTACATTGATTTTGTGATTTTTAGAGAGAGAATTTTGAGTTTTTAGAGAAAGAAAAGTCAGTTCAAGAGAGAGGAAGGCCGTTTCGCAGGTGATTTTCCATGTCTCTCTTATTCGGCCTCTACAGAAGTGTGTGGACGTTTTCTGCCTGAGCTCTCTTCATAAAAGTTCTTCCTCTCCAAGTTTTATTTAGTTTGAAATCAACGGCACTTGATTCTGAGGTCGGGGCTGGTCGTGATGAGTGCAGAAGAAAAGTCGCGCCTGGCAGATCCTGGACTGCTGCTCGGCTTTTTCGACAACCCAGATTTGGCTATATATTTCTCTATTCAACTCAGAATCTTTCAGTTCTTTTTCCTATCTCTTTGTTTCGTGATTCTCCATCCTCCTATAATTTTTTTAAATTTTTTGCATTACTTTTATTCTGTTATTCCGAAAATAAAAAAAGGGGTTACAGATAACCCGAATCCGGTCAGTTTCTAGTCAATTGTGTGTTTCATGTTATTTTCCTTACATATGCTCCACGTTGTTTAGTTCTAATAGTCTATTTCACTTTTTTTTTTCTAGTTTCACAGAAGATCAAGCACCCACCGCGTTGAGGACTCTTCTTCATCGGCCGGCCGAAGAAGGAGAAGCTTTAACTCACATTCTTCACGCTAAGGTACACACGGTCATTTTAATTCTATAAATCGGAACCCACGGTTCCTGGCGACCACATGTCTTAATTTCTTTCTTTTCACCCTCTTCCCACATGACCCGAACCATCTCTTTGGTGATCGAGTGACGCTAAGGGATGAAAGTTCGGGGATCAATGTGAGTGTGGGACCGAGGTGAGAGTTGCTTTCCGTGCTTTATTCCTTTCTTTTCTCATCCCCTCTTGAGGTGATGATCTGGGTTCACGGACTTTCCTGAAAAGGAGAGGACCCCGTCGAATTTTCAGAGTCGACAGCTTTGTGGCGACCACGGTCGGGCAAGCAATGTCTTCAACCGTGGTCCTAAGTGTTTTGTTTGCAACTAGTTCTAGTTCTAGATCGGTTCCCACGTGAGCCTTTCCTTCTTTCCACCTTTCTTAACTTCATGCCATCTCAAAATTTCTGATTTCACCCATCTTTCATCATATCTGAAGTGCCAAGTATGCCATTTAATTTCTGTCATTTTATTTAAACCGGTTCCCACGTGAACCACCCTTTTCCTTTTAAACCGGTTCCCGCGTGAACCAATCTCTTTCTTTACTTCGGTTCCCACGTGAACCAAACCACTTTCCTTCAGATCTATCACAACTTGGATCAAATCTTTATTCACCTTTAATTGGCCCCACGTGGCCCTCTTTTGATCATTCAAACCGGTTCCCACGTGAACCACCCTTTTTTACCCAAAACCGGTTCCCACGTGAACCACCTTTACTTTTTACCCCAGTTCCCACATCGGTCCCCACGTGGATCACCCTTTTACTTGGCTATCAGATCTGAATTCTCTTCTTTCCATCACCTTTTCACTATCTCCATTTGGCTCACATAAGAAACAAGTCTGGATTCTAGTTTCTAGTTGCTTGTCTAGTTTCTAATTGCTTGCCTGGTGTTGATTGCTTGTTTATTTAAGTTCATGTTTTGCTCATTACTTGTTTTATTACTTGATTGCATTCTCTGCTCCTTCTCTCTACCTCCTTCTTTTACACTTTTTTGAGGCGGGAGCTCACTCTCCCATTTACCCCTCCCATCCAAAACACCCTCTTGGTGGATTCTCGCCTCTCTTCCGGGGATATTCCTTCCTAGTTGACTTGGTTGGCTTTCATCAAGGCCTCCGTAATTCCTCATACGTGGAGTATTCCTCTTCACGATCGGGTTGGTTGTACCACTCCCCAAAACCCGAAGCATCCTATGTTACCTACATGTGGTGAGATTGTGCGAAACCTAGGTCATTGGAGATTGGAGTTAGGATCCTAACCCATTTGTTGAGAGAACAATTCTTAACAAATCCATAAACCTAAGGTTTAATCAAAATCATTGCGTAAACTTGCTTTCAAGTCTTTGCATCACTTGTTTGTCAAACAAAAATTCAAACCTCTAACCTTTTGCAAAATACTAAAAACCAAAAAAAGTTCTTTGTTTGCTTTGTCAACTTGTTTGTTTTACTTTCTCCTTGAAGTTCAATGCAACTAAGGTCCGGAAGGCACGTTGGAATGGAAGAACAAGCTGAACATCGAGAGCACGAGATGGGTCATCAACCAAATCCGTCGGATGGTCGTGTTAATCCATTGTTCGAGTCGAAGCGCAAGAGGTTCCTCAACCATCTGCTCCCCGTGATGTTGAACAACTCTTTAGGGAGTTGTCTCTCTATACCGACCCGTAAACCTATGCCCGTATACAATCCATGGTGAAGGGCAAAGTTGCTTCGCATCGACCGAAGTTAACCAAGTTGCCTCATCTCCTCGTCCTCTAGTTCAACCATCACTCATTCAATCACCCTTTGTTCAACCTCCTCGTTGTTCAACAATCCGTGATTCAACCTTCACTAGCACAACCATCTGTAGTTAAACCCTCTATAGTTCAACCATCTGTGGTTCAACCATCATTTGTTCAACCATCTTATTTCAACCATGTTGCTCCCCCAATCCACCAAGCCATGTGACAATCTTCAGTAAATTTACCAAGTCATGCTCCTCAATTTCAAAATCCTCAATTCCAAAATCATGTCTCTAACAACATACCCCAACCAAGCAAACCAAGAACTCGCTCTCACCTGTGCAATCATGGATCAGCTCACCCAGATGAATGAATGTTATGAAGAGCCGAGATGTCGCCCGGACTCCAAGTCGGGCCTCGAGATTTCCATTCCTTCTCTCGCGTCCCACACCTGTCACCTTCTGAGCTACCAGTTTATCGCCGCTACAATGGTACTGGCAACCCTTTTCTCCACCTTAAAGATTTTCTCTATGAATCCTCATTTTGGAAAAATGATCGTAGGGTTCTTGCCTTCTTGTTCCGTTGATCATTAGAAGGGTCTGCATTGGAATGGTTCTACTCACTCGACTCCTTTGAGGCAAGAGACTTCGATATTGTTAAAACCAAATTCTTGCAAAGATACAGAGATCGGGTGGCACCAGCATGCTCCATTACGGATTTGATTGCTGAGAAGATGAAGCCCGAAGAGGACTTCATAAAGTTTGCTGATCGCTGGAGGGGAATGGCAGAGAAATTGACAGATGTTATTTCTGAAGGGGAACAAGTAAAGATGCTTATTGGCAACACTACACCTGCCTTGAGGAATGTCTTGATCATGCACCGTCCTACCACAATGAATGAACTCTATGACAAGGCCCGATACCCGCAAGCCCACTTCAAGGATGCCACCATGATAAACCCTTTTCGATCCTAAACCTAGAAACTTCAGAAGACCCCTCCGCACCCGCTTGGGCCTACAACCGAAGGAGTGGTCAACAACGAAGCTATAAACATTGTGGGGAACTGTGGAGGGAACCGTCAAAACCAGCTTCGTAAACCCACCACAAAACCATTCCTATTACCCCCTCAACAACAAAGTTAGGCCACCACAACCACGACAACCACAACAACCCCCGCAACCAAGCAGCCCACCCCCAGCAACCTCGTCAACCTACCTACAATAGGGCACCGCCACCACCCAATCAGGCACCACGAAGGGGAGGTCCTTGGAGAGAGAACTACCAACAACTCCCTTACTCCTTGACCGACATCTTCAATGTACTCATGGCAGAGAAACAGTTGGAATTGCCCAAGGAAAGAGAGGTTTGGCCAACAAATGTAGATATGTCCCGATACTGTGCTTACTACCGGTGCCCTGGTCACACTGTAGAAGTGTGCTTTCAATTCAAGGATTACATCCACGATCTGAATGACCAAGGCAGCATTGATTGGACTCAAATGGGGGAATGCATACAAGCTATGAAGGCTAGGCAGCAGCAGCGGCAGCGTCCACCAGCTCAACCTCAACAACAACCTGGCTTGGGGATTGTCCATAATCCGCTCCCATTACATGCTCCTGCTCCAGCACCGGCACTAGCACATTCAAACCCAGGAATTGGTCTAGTACACTCCATTGTCCAGGGAGATGCCAATCGTCCTCAAGGTTGGCAACTAGAAAACCAAAATGCAACCATGCCTGCCAACACAACTAGGCCTCCTGCTAGGAACCCTCCTAGACAAATAATTCGTGCACCTGCTACCCCACAACTACCACAAAGCTCATTATTCCAACCATTGGCCGCCCCTTCTTCTTGCCGACCCATCATTAGGCCAGCCCCCTCTCTAACTACACCTCCTTCAACCATTGCTACACACCGGCCCTTACTCATCCGACCACCCCAACCACCACCAAACCTGAACCCCCAGTCTATGAGCTCTACCACTCCAAAACCCCAACCTATCATACCACCAACACCACAGCCAATCCCACAACCTACACCTTCATTAAACTCATCAACCACTTCTGCTCCCCGGTCTCTTCTTAATTGGCCACCGGTATCACCATCCCTACCACCTCCAAATCCTACCCCTCAACCAACTAACCCCATCATCCTAACCATCGATCCCATTACCTATCATACCTGCATCTACACCACCTGTTCAACCACAATCCACCCCAGTTAACCCGTCACCTCTACCCGACCGCCAAATAGCCCCGGTGCTTCGGAGTGGGAGGATGTTCCAGCGGCTCTTTCCCCAAGCTAGTACTCAACCGCAGGATCAAGTGGAGAAGGAAAAAGTAGAAGAACCGTTGCCAGGCACAGCCTATGATCTGTTAAAGCATTTAGATAAAACACCAGCCTGTATTTCCATACTTGAGTTGATCAAAAGATCAAAGGCGCACCAGGAGATTCTACAAAGCATTTGCAAAGGGTCATGGTGAATGAAGATCTCCCACCTCGAGAAGATCACTACGTTGTTAGCCCCTAAACGTGAGCACCCAACACTCACTTTCTCTCAGAAAGAATTAGCAGATCCATAATTTAGGAGATATGCTTTGCATGTGGCAGTGGTTATCTGTAATATTGAAGTGAAATCATGTTTGGTTGACACTATAGCTTCTATCAACGTTATGGTGCCAGAAACTTTGCAGTTGTGTGGTATTTCTGAGCAAGAAATCAAGCCATCCTGTGCCATGGTGACAGCCTATGATAACTCCAAGAAATCTGCACATGGGGTGGTCACTCTAAAAGTTAAACTTGGACCATGTACGGTCACAACGGAATTTCATGTTCTAGAATTGGATCCAACTTTTCGGGCTATACTTGGGAGGCCATACTTGGAGGCAATAGGAGCTGTGGCTTCAACAAACCACCAGTGCATAAAGTTTCCCTTTAAAGGATAGGTGGTCAAGGTGACTAGCATGCCTATAAGGGACGAGCTGAATGATGCTTTTACATCACCCCTCGGTTTGTCAATACAACCCTAGATCTCAATCGAAGATTTACCAGAAGTTAGATGTATGACCGCCTCTCTACCAGACACACTGGGATGGCGGATGATGATGAAATTGGGCTATCAGCCTGGAAGAGGTTTAGGCAAGGATCTTCAAGGGATCACTCAGCCAATTGAAACTGTGAAAAGGCCACGCAGGCAGGGGTTGGGATATGAAGAGGGTTCCATCCCAAGGAGGATCTTCCAGCCAGGATATGCCATGGGGCTCCATACATTCTTTATCAAAGGGGAGACCATGATGATGGTTGAAGACAACAAGAGTTCCATGATGACTGTCAAGAGAAGGAAAGCTCCAGATGAAGAAGAAGACGACTTGGAAGACTTATGCTTATCTTTGACTCGCCTGTTCTCAAGTGGGGAAGAGCACCAGGAACCACTCAACGGCAGACCAATCTTGGATCATCTAGTTAAGCATGTTACCCAAGTCAAAACCATTCCACGAGGCCCAAATACAACAATGCCATGTTTGAACCTTGTACCATTGTTTCTAGATCTTTTGGATGGGCTTCAGGGCCCACTTACCCACTTTGGGCCCATGTGTCCTCTTCAACCTTCCACTCTTACTGGGCCAGCTTGCCCATTTGCTTCCCTCATCAACTTCAGAACTGAGGGCTTTTGGCTTTTCCCAACATGAGCTCACATGCCCATTTATTTCTATGATCGGGTCCACGTACCCGTTTACGTTTTTCATTAGTTTTGCACCCATGTGTCCACTTTCTGTTACCATGGGTCCACGAGCCCCTTTTTCCCCTTTATTCTTAAATTTTTCTCTCTATTAATTCAGTCATCTTCTAGCAAGCCTCTAGTCATGCTGACTCATTCTATCTTTTTACTTGAAATTTCCAAAAACAAAAACATCTTCTCTGAAACTCACATTTCCATCGAGGAGACGTCTCTACTCATCCCAGAGAGTGCTCCCAACCAGGGATCCCTCTTTTCTGAATCATTGATCGATTTACTTGATCCCCCCTCCACTGTAAATACCACCTTTCCAGCTTTATCTTCAGTAGGTCAAGTTAGGTTAGGAAATAGGAAAGTCAGAGGTAAGCGAGTTCCAAATAGGTATCTGCAACAATTGGCACAGAAATGCATAGAGTGTGCAAGGTCGCCAAACCTTTTAGATAATACCATCCAGCTAAATGAAATCCGATATGAGGATGAGCATAACATAGATCATACTTTGGGAGTATATGAGGTGGTATCAGAGAAGGATCCCGAATCCGAGGATGAAATCGAGGACTTGGCTGATGCATATGCATCTAGACTTAGAAGATTTGAAGAATCATCAGCCACAGAGAATGAACCAACCAAGGAACTAAATTTAGGAACCCTGGAAGATCCTAAGACTATCCTCATCAGTGCAAATCTCACTCCCTCAGAAGAACAATGTTTGATCAAAGTTTTGGAAGAATATAAGGACACGTTCGCATGGACATATGAAAATATGCCGGGATTAGATAATTCATTGGTTGAACATAGATAACCTTGAAACCTGGAACTACCCCGCTTAAACAAAAGCTCAGGAGGTTCCACCCTGATATTGCACTCAAAATGAAAGAAGAGGTTGACAAACTACACCAAGCAAAATTTATTAAGGTTGTCCTATATCCGCAATGGGTGGCTAACATAGTCCCTATTATGAAGAAGGATGGACGAATTCGGATTTATATATATTTCAGGGACTTGAACCGAGCGTGTCCTAAGGATGATTTTCCTTTGCCTCATATCGATGTTTTGGTTGATAACACAGCTGGATTTTAAATGCTTTCATTCATGGATGGCTATTCTGGATACAATCGATCCAGCTTAGTCGAGGAGGACCAAGAGAAGACCTCATTCACTACACCTTGGGGAACGTATTGCTATGTTGTCATGCCCTTTGGGTTAAAGAATGCCGGTGCTACATATCAGAGGGCTATGATGGCTATCTTTCACGACATGATGCATACCCTTGTAGAGGTGTATGTGGATGATTTGGTTATCAAGTCCAAGAGTCGGGAAGATCATTCTGAAGTACTAAGGAAAGTTTTACAACGAGCTAGAGAATACAAGCTGAAAATGAACCCTAAGAAGTGCACATTTGGAGTTTCATCAGGAAAGCTACTTGGGTTCATAGTAAGCAAAAGGGGCATAGAGATCGACCCAAACAAGGCCAAGGCAATTATTGGTATGCCTCCCCCGAAGAATATGAAAGAGCTTCGAGGATTGATTGGGAGGCTACAATTTGTCCGCCGGTTTATCTCACAACATTCCCAAAGGTGTAAACCTTTCTATGAGTTAACCAAGGCGGGGGCCGAGTTTAAATTTGATTCAAAGTGCCAGGAGGCATTTGATGGGTTGAAAACATACCTGGCAAGTTCCCCTGTACTTAGACCACCAATTCTTGACAAACCCTTGGTCCTCTACATTTCGGTTCTTGAGAACTCTCTTGGGGCAGACCTTGCACAAGTTGATGAAGAAGGGAAAGAACGAGCTATTTATTACTTGTCTAAGATGTTTGATGCTTGTGAGCTGAAGTACACAGTGGTAGAAAAGACCTATGCTGCTCTTGTTTGGGTGGTTCAGAAACTCAAACATTATTTCCTTGCTCACCAAGTCAAGCTCATTGCTCGTATCAATCCCATTAAGTTTCTGTTAGAGAAGACAGTCTTGACTGATCGGTTAGGGCGATGGCAGAGTTTCTTATCCCAATTTAATAATACTTATGTCCCACAGAAGGCAATTAAGGGTTATGCTATTGCTAAACATCTTGCCCATCATCCCATACCCGTCTTTGACACAGTCCGGTCGGAGTTCCCGGATGACGAACTAATGTCAGTCTGATCTTCCAATCTTTGGACATTATATTTTGACGGGGCTCTGAACTCTCATGGTAGAGGGATAGGTATTGTCCTTCTGTCACCTGAAGGTGTCACCATTCCACAGGCTTTTCAGCTTAACTTTCCAGCAACCAACAACATAGCTGAGTATGAAGCCTTGCTGGCCGGATCGGAGGCCGCTCATTTCCATGGTGCCACCGAACCGAGGGTGATAGGTGATAGTCAATTGATCCTACGCCAGGTCCTATGCAAGTACCGAACTTCTCATCCAAACCTCAAACTCTACCAGGAGCTCACCACCTGCTACATCAAGCTATTCTTCAAACTCACCTTTGTCCATGTCCCCCGTTCTCAGAATATCCTCGCCGATGCCTTAGCTTCACTAGCTTCATCTCTATCTGTCCCACTAGGCAGGCAAGTGCGAACTATCTACATCTGTAAGAGGACAATTCCAACAATTGAGGATGGACATTTTCTGAAGGTTAAGGAAAGATTCAACAGAAAAGAATACTTGGAACATAAAGAAGAAATCTCCTTGATTGAGTTCGAAGAATTAGAAGAAGGTGAGAGACCTTGGTATGATGAGATTACGAGGTATTGCCAAGATCAGTCATATCCACCTGTATCAACTACCAAAGAAAAGAAGGCAATCAGAAGAGTATCCCAGAGGTATACAATCCTAGGAGGAGTGCTCTATAAGGGAAGCCTAAGTGGAATCTTACTCAGTTGTCTTGATGAAGAGGAAGCTGAGTTGGTGCTGAAGGAAGCACATTCTGGAGTGTGTGGTGGTCGTGTGAATGCCCAAGCCCTTGCTAAGAAAATCATCCGACAAGGGTATTATTGGCCAACTCTAGAAGAAGACTGCTCCATCTTTGTCCGACATTGTCATTCATGTCAACTCCATGACGATAAAATTCACTCTCCCGCATCTTCCCTTCATCCAATTCATGCCCCATGGCCTTTCGCCATGTGGGCTTTTGATATCATTGGCCCCTTGAGTGACCTCAACTCCGAAATGCGCTCAAAATCATTCATTCTGACGGCAACAGAGTACTTCACAAAGTGGGCTGAAGCGGAAGCATGTGTGGAGATAAAGCATCAACACTTTGCTCCTTCAACAAGCGCAACATCCTGGCAAGGTTCGGTATCCCCAGCGACATCGTCACCGATAATGGGCCACAATTTATTTCTCAAGTTCTGCGTGATCTTTGCAACAGGTATCACATTTCATTACATCATTCATCACCATACTATCCTCAAGGCAATGGTCAAGCAGAAGCCACCAACAAAACCTTAATCAAAATCATCAAGAAATCTTGTAAGTCTAGCAAATTTGCCGACTGGCCTGATAAGCTTGTAGATGCTCTATGGGCTTATCGTACTTCTGTAAGGACTCCCACTAGACAAACCCCGTATGCTTTGGCATATGGGATGGAAGAAGTGGTCCCTTACGAAGTATTACTTCCATCTCTCCGAGTTCAGCTCAATAGGGGTATTCCTGTTGATGAGAGAAGAGAATCTCTCCTTGCACAGCTTGAACTCTTGGATGAAAGAAGGCTAGCCGCCGCTGAGCATGCCCGGACTTATCAGAATAGACTCAAAAGGTTTTATCAAAAGAGGGTGGTCGAGAGAAAATTCGAGATCGGTGAGATGGTAGTCAAACGCATATTCGTTAAGCCAGGGGGTCCCCGCTCCAAGTTGCAACCTAACTGGGAAGGACCTTTTGTAATCATTGAAAAGTATCCAGGTAATGCATATGAATTGACTAATGCAGATGGAGAAAAATTGAATCATCCTTGGAATGAGTTTACCTTAAAAAGTACTTTCCATAAAAATGGAGAAACCACTGGTATAATCTCATGTCATCGATCCTAGGTTTTTTCGTGAGAAGTCAAGGGTAGGTACCATCCTACACACACAACACTTCCCAATCCTAGAATCCAGACAACCCGACACTTGCGAAAGGCAAGGCAGAAATCTAGAAATGGAAGGAGTACCCTTACCCTATTCTCTTCTACTCGGTCCAAGATAGGGAGAGAAGTTTAGAGAGGGGTAGTATCGAAAACACTCGCCACCCTAGTAGGAGGCCGTCTCAGAGGGTACAAAAGGGTCACAAAGATGGGCAATGAACCCCTCAGGTTAGAAAAGGAAGAATGATCAACCTGTCTGAATGAGTACCCAGAATGAAAGTCAGGGAAAAAGGCACTAAAAGATGGGCAATGTCCCCACGGGTCAAAAAACCTCGTTCTAATATGTGCCACATAGAAAAGAGCAAAAAAAGAAAGAAAAACCCAAAGGGGCCGAATCCTAATGGGTAATTTGAGTGAGAGTAGAGAAATCCCTCTCAACATCTTCAAACCCTATCAAGGACTTCATCTATATTCTTCCTCCTTAAACCCCTTGGG
Source organism: Cryptocoryne crispatula var. balansae (assembly GCA_036172225.1). Classification (NCBI taxonomy): domain Eukaryota; kingdom Viridiplantae; phylum Streptophyta; class Magnoliopsida; order Alismatales; family Araceae; genus Cryptocoryne; species Cryptocoryne crispatula. The sequence continues at coordinate 26,582,861 of CM069929.1, read as the reverse complement.
TAGGGTAAACCGACCAAATCCAGGTGGAACCCAAGCTAATCAAAGGAAGAAGGTTAGAAGGATTCTAGGTAGGGAACTTTATTTTTGCACGTGGCATCTACCACTTAAGTCTTGACAAACCCTAAAGACCGATGACTTGTCTCAAATACTAACATTTTCTCCACAAAAAGAGGAATATTTCAAAAACCCAAAAAAAGGAATATTTCAAAACCCCCAAAAAAGGGAATATTTCAAAAAAAAACCCAAAAAAGGAATATTTCAAAAATAAAAAAATTGCATATTTCAAAAGTCCAAAAAAATTGCATATTTCAAAAATCAAAATTTTTTTTTTGAATACTTTTCAAAAATCCAAAAAAATGAATATTTCAAGGAAATCCAAAAAAAAAATGCTCAGTCATGATCATTGCCTTAGTTGCATCCGTGTTTATTTGATTGTCATGCATATTTCCATTTCTGCATTGCATATCCATTTTTTTACTTTAATTACCTTGTTAAGAAGGCTCCTCCCTTTGACCTAAGTCAAAGTTGACCATAATAGGCAAAGGGATGAGTCACGGTGAAGATCTAATCCCCTTTCTATCAAGTGTTCCAGGCATTTCAATGTAGAAGAGGAGAAGATTCACACCACGGCAGGTAAGTTCTCTTAACCCTTACATCCATTTCATTTTAGTCATTTGTTTTATTCCACCTTGTTAAGAAGGCTCCTCCCTTTGACTCAAAATCAAGGCATACGATATACAGGCAAAGGGATGAGTCATGATGAAAAATTAATCATTTTCATTAAGTATTTTCAGGAGCAGAAGAAGCAAAAAGAGAAGGGCAATCAGGTACAATTTTTTCTGAAAAAATAATAATAATTGCCTCAGGGCGCATGTGCCCTCATTTGGGGGCACATGGCCAGGTGCCACACCCCAGGGCGCATGGCCAGGTGCCCCCGATCGGGGGCACATGGACAAAAAATTCGAAAAATTCATAAAAATCTCAAAAATGCAGAAATTGTCTATAATGTTAAAAGTGACATTTTTGCTAAAGGAACCATCATCAAAAACGTTTTTTTGACATCCAAATGATGGTTCTAATAGTAAAATATTCAGTTGATCATTTCATGAACAATCTACTTCATATGACAATTCTGTCTGTTGGGTACTAACCAGAAATGTGCAGGCAACCATTTCAGTCCTAACAGGTGAATTGGTGAGATCGGTGTTCTGGAAGGAACGTCATGCTAGCTCTGCGACGAAAAGAAAGGGAGCGCCACCTAGTCAAATATTATCATGGCCCCGATGAATCAAAGGTCGATGCAAGTTGATAGACCACGCCTGAAGACTTCACTCAGCTTCGCATCAACCTCACATCATCACCAACACTCCATTTTGCACTTCACATCACCTTTAACATTTGCCACCTAGTTATGTTAGGTCCATTTGATACATATTATATGCATTAATATTGAAGACCTTGAGAGTGAAAATGACTGGGCCCGAGATCCCCATCAACAAAATCTACGACGGCTTGGTCATTTCTTCACACTCACGGATAAGCCAAAATTGAACATTGGAGGGACGATGGTTCCTAATCAGGTGTCTTGACCTCCAATAGACAATCTATATCTTCAACTATTTTCTACATAATTTTCTATGTTTGCATATCCATCTCTTTTTCATTCTTATCATTACCAATTTTATCCATCATGTTTTATTCCTTTCTTTTTATCCCATCATGTTTTATTCTTTCCTTTCTTTTATCCCACCGTGTCTTTCATTTTACCCACCGTGTCATTTGTCATGCCATTGTTTCTTCTTTCCCATCACTCTATGTTAGTCCCACCATTATATTTCAATCCCACTATGGCTTAAGGCTCGTTTGTCGGTTTCCGAATACTCACTTTTTTGCTAGAGCATGATTCATGGTTTTCACGATACCCGAGCAATTTTGTTTTGCTTAAAATGAACCCTTTTAGAATTTGAGATTATTCCACTCAGAATTAAACTGAGTATTTTGGTGAAACTCGAATGAACTTGAGATTCCAAATATGATGGATTGGTATTCTTTTCATTTTAAGATCAACTTCTCTTTTACAAACTTTAGCCCATCATAGTACAAGAACACCGCAAAGTTCGGGTTGCTGGCTGATGATGAACCTACGAATTCGAGGACTCCTCACCACGCTGAGGGTTGGCTACATCCTTTTATCCTTTATCATTTACTTTTTCATCTCTCGTGCCAAGGGCATGTCTTTAACCAGTCAATTATATGAGGTTTTGATAGAACATGAAAGCAATCTAGAATACTCAGAGAGATTCATTTTGCTGGATCAGGTAGATAAGCGTGTCTATATCTACACCTTGATGCCACCTTTTCAGTCCATCACCATTCCATTCCGCTACATTTATCTACGTTCACTTGCATTCCATTACAGTTCACTATGAATCACTCCGCTTCATTACATGCCACTCTCTTACAAAGCCGACATCAAGGCGAGGCAAGCTGTAGACACACCAAATTCGCCTAATTCAGAGCATAAAACTCATGTTTTATAGGGTAACATATGCGATTGACCTTATAATGATGCCGGGTCTTTTAAAGTTGATTTGGAGCTTCACCAAACGAAATCGGATGCTTTCCAAAGTTTTTCGCAAAAAGTCGTAATTTCCGAGCGAAAGCCACACGTAAGTCGTGTAAACACGGAAATTGGCTGAATGACCAATGCTTAATGATCATGCATTGAAGGTTATGGTCATATTCACACTCCGGACAAGTTTTTTTGCATTTTGTGCCTTTCCAGTTTGCCGTCGAAGTCATTTTGACCTATATCGGATCTTCTGTTCACTATCCAAACTTACGGATAAAATTCTGAAGTTTTGGAGGGTTTTATGGCTGATCCGATGATATAGAAAGCTTCTTCAGCCTGTTATCTTTCCAACGCAACAAACGGCATCGAATTCCGAGTTCGGGAGTGTTCGCAATGGCTTTCGGAAGAAGGACGCGCAAAAACAGTCCCATGCGCCCGGGTTCCTGGTCACATACACCCGGGACCCAGGGCACGTGCCCATGCGCCCTACCAGTGAGGCACGTGACCTTGTGCCCTCACTTGAGGGCACATGCGCCCCACCCTGGAGGCACGAGGGACCCAGTTTTTCACCGGGACTCTACCACTGAACCGACGATCGGATAAGACCAACTTTTTCGGGAATTGTGCCATGCGCCCTCATTGGGGGGCACATGCGCCCCTCAGTGGGGTGCATGCGCCCTGCACCAGGGCGCATGCGCCCATGGGTGGGGTGCAAGGCACCTATTTTTTAGTCCGGATAACACCGTCTGTTCTCCTATAAATTAACAATGATTCCGGTCATTCAAAAGGCATGGGAATGACCCGTCAGGCATCTCAAGACATCCAACCTCCCTCCTACATTGATTTTGTGATTTTTAGAGAGATAATTTCAAGTTTTTAGAGAAAGAAAAGTCGGTTCAAGAGAGAGGAAGGCTGTTCTGCAGGTGATTTGCCAAGTCTCTCTTCTTCGGCCTCTAGAGCAGTGTGTGGACGTCTGCTGCCTGAGCTCTCTTCATCAAAGTTCTTCTTATCCAAGTCTTCTTCAGTTTTCAATCAACGGAACTTAATTCCGAGGTCGGGGCTGGTCGTGACGAGCGCAGAAGCAAAGACGTGCCTGGCAGATCCTGGATTGCTGCTCGGCTTTTTCGACAACCCAGATTTGGCTATATCTTTCTCTATTCAACTCAGAATATTTCAGTTCTTTTTCCTATCTCTTTGTTTCGTGATTTTACATCCTCCTATCATTTTTTTACATTTTTTTCATTACTTTTATTCTGTTATTTCAAAAATAAAAAAGGGGTTAGAGATAACCCGAATCCGGTCAGTTTCTAGTCAATTGTGTGTTTCATGTTATTTTCCTTACATATACTTCACGTTGTTTAGTTCGAATAGTCTATTTCACTTGTTTTTTTGTCTAGTTTCACAGAAGACCAAGCACCCACCGCGTTGAGGACTCTTCTTCATCGGCCGGCCGAAGAAGGAGAAGCTTTAACTCACATTCTTCACGCTAAGGTACACACGGTCATTTTAATTCTATAAATCGGAACCCACGGTTCCTAGCGACCACATGTCTTAATTTATTTCTTCTCACCCTCTTTCTACTTGACCCGAACCGTCTCTTTGGTGATCGAGCGACGCCAAGGGATGAAAGTTCGGGGATCAATGTGAGTGTGCGACCGAGGTGCGAGTTGCTTTCCGTGCTTTATTCCTTTCTTTTCTCATCCCCTCTTGAGGTGACGATCTGGGTTCACGGACTTTCCTAAAAAGGAGAGGACCCCGTCGAATTTTCGTAGTCGACAAGGGGCAAGGGCGTAATTTATGGAGATTTTGGGTTTTTATGAAAAATGTCAAAATTATCTATAAATACTAATGGTTTTAGCCAAATCTTATGAAGACAAAGGTGTTAACGACATCCTCAGCCTACTCCCTACCTCCTCCTCTTTCTAGAAGGTATCTATGGTCGATGGAGCTCGGTTCGGGAACAGTTCTTGAGGTTGGCGGGAAGGGAGAACTCGCTATGGATGAAGTTCATGTGCCGGAGACCAAGCATTTGAACAATTTTAAGAGCTTGAGAAGCTCATCTCCTTCCTCTTTATGGCATTATATGAATTCTTATCGTGGATATTCGTACCCGATTTGATCAATTTTCATTTTCGTCATTCGGTTCCAATTGAGACAAATTATAAAAGAACCCATAAGAATTGTTGCTTTAGCTACATCAATATTTTATGGACAATTTCTTATAGTTTTATCATAGCCCGGTTCAAGTCTCGGTCGAAACTGATATCGAATCGACATTATTTCATGTTATTTATGTGTTCTCGAATCAGTACAAACATTTGTTTTGTCGAGACCACCATAATCCGTATGTGATTCATATAAGAGATTGGTTGACTTCTGTAGAATCTAGTTATATAGGGCTTAAACCGTTCAAAGTTTGGATCTTTGTAGAGTTAGAAAGAAGTTCCAAAAGTTGGTGTTTCTATCATGCCTGAAACGTCACCTAAATTTGGAGATTTTGTAAAATCTCCGTCCTCAGATGAAATCGAAGCTTGAAAAAAACTTTAAAATATGGGTAATGTGATTACCTAACCTTTTCTCTTGATCCCCACTTTGAACGGCGGTGGAGGGAAAGAATTTTAGATTTTTTCGGTGAACTAGGGTTCTACGGAGTCTGGTGGCGCCGACCTATTTCTCCCTTTTTTCTCATTGTTAGAGAATTTTTATCTAAAATTATATATATATATTTTAAAACTTCATTTGATGAGGAATCTAAATTCTATGTTTAAATATTTTTTGGCTTCGGGGATAAGGAGTTATTTTCGTTGTAAAATGGTGATTTCTCTTATGGAATCTCAGTGACCGCTTCCTCTTCTTCCTTATTTTACGGTTGGTTGAGATTTTTTCCTAGACATGAGGCCAATTGTTTTGAATTCCTTATTTGATGAAGATTCCAACGCATATTTTTTTGAATTTTTTGGAGGTCTGAATAAGGAGATAAGTCCAATTCTATGGGATGGACTTTCTCCGCCGAATAGTGTTAGGAGCGCATAGAGGACATCGCAGGCAGGTGTGCACATCGGTCAGCGCAAGCACGCACAAATGCCGGCGCACGTGGCAGAATACAAGGTGCTCATCGACGTGGCGTAGTGCGCCGGCACGCACGGCGCAATGCGCCGTACACCTTATTTTATCATTTAAATTGTTTCGAAACATAGAAAAATCAAAAGAGTTACCAAAAAATTCCGGTAAAATTCGTAAAATTCTATGTTTTTATTTAAATTGTTTTATCATGTTTAATGGCATGTTAAGTAATTTTAGACCATATTTACATAGATTTTCTTATAGTTAAACTTTAAAATTGTTTTAAAGATTTAACTTAAATAATTAGTGTCTTAATTAAATCTGTAAAATGAGATTTTTTCAGAATAGAAATTGGGACATTAATTTTTGACATTGCACAGTATTGGGAATGAATGAATGTTCTAAATAGTTTAGATGTGTATGTTTATTTCATATAAATTGTTTATATGTTGACATGTTATTTTCATATTATTTATTTCATGAAAATTAGACATGGATGAAATTGAGAATTTCAAAAACAAAGTATATAATTTAATGTTGATATAAATGATATACCTCATATGATTATCACGTATGTGCTCTATGTTCATGTGATGAATTTTAGTGTGTGTATGGAGATGATCATAGAATTAATTATGCATGGCTTGTGCTTGCTTTTTAATTGTGTTGGTTATGTTATTAAATAGGGCATGTGTGTGCCTCCTCTCTCTATACAATCCGATTGTATATTCTATCTCCTTCCATTAATGTACTCCCCTTGGTTAAAACCAAGGTTTCTTATTAAGTTATGTACATTTGTGGGTCAGTGTACCCTTAAACCGCTTGTAATTGTTAGAAAGCCGGTTCGTGGAAGATTGGAGAGTGGGACCACTCAGAGAAGCACCCTTCTGAAGTGTGAGCATACCAAATCAAGCATTTGAAGCAAGGATTTGCACCTATAGGGGTGCCTTAGGTGCATGCTTAGGGTTAAGTCCATGATCACCTATTTTTATGCATATTTGATATGTGGATGTGTGCTATAGGTTATACCTTACATATATGATATTCCAAAGGTTATTATATATACTTAGCACATATTATTGATGAGACTAAAATAAAATCCCTCATTGTTTTGATTAGGTCGATAACGTGTGATATTAAGAATGACTCACATAACCTTCCATTGTTATAGTCTTGATGAGCCAATCTTATATTGGATGGGTTTGTTGTGTTGTTCACAAGACTCATTCAGCAAGGGATTAGTGATCATGGTCAAGGTATTTGCCAAACTTTGGGGTGGACCATTGTATGGCCTAGTTGTGTTTCCCACAAGGGCTATGTTAGGAATTCATCCTCATAACATAACAAGCGGATTTGACCCAACTAGAGTATATAACTTGTTGTGTTTCCCACAAGGTTATAACTCTAGAAGCTGAATGACTAAAAATTATTAGGGTTGCAATTGGTAAAAATTACTTACCTATTAAGTATGGGATGACTTATTGTGTTTCCCATAAGGTCATCACTATAAAGTTAATAGGGTCTTAGTCCCCACTAGGATTTCATCGTGATATCTCGTTTTTGCATAATGCGGGTTATGCAAATTTGTTGAAAATTAGTGGGAGCACAAATTAGGATGAAAGTCCATATCTTAATTTTAATGAATGTTTGCAATGTTATATTAATAAAATTATATCTCAGTTGTAGAATACGATGATAAACCACCATTAGTATGGCATACTAGATGCCAAATAGCTTAATGGCTCACACTTCTTAGACCGGTTTAGAACTAAGATAATTATATTTGTAGTTAACTAATTAACTATCCTACTTGAGAAGTAGGTGTCTCCTACACTATCTAATGATGTGAAAAATAGTTAAGATCTTATCTCACAGACAAAATACATTGTTTGCCATATTAGATGTTAGTCTCTATATGATATGAAATATTGTAGAGACAACATGAATAGATGGATATGAGATCCATCATGGCTCATAGTGATGAGCTAACTAAGGGCAAGTTAGAACAATAATATATCTTAATTACTTCTAGTTGGTGAGACCAATAAAAAGAAGTAAAATCATTAGATAGAAATAGGAGATAGTTAATAGTAAAAGAAGGTGGTCAAGATAATAAAGCCCAAATAAGACATAACATTATTTCACTATCATGATGATAGTGACATTGGTGGAGCTTGAGAAGCTTCATGCATCCAAGTCATTGACATTTACTTGTTTTAAATATACGCTTAATAGTATTAGATACTATATATGTATATCATAATATTAGATACTATGGATGCATCTAATGGTATGGGATACCGGATATGGATCTTATATCTACAAGGAGTTGTAGATGATGACAAGTAAATGAAGGCTTAATAAAACAGATGTTGACCTACATATGAAATGGTGCAAAAGTTGCATCAATATTAGTGGGAGGTACAATTATTTAATAGCCTTATGGAGATGTCTTAATAATTAAGATTGCTATTATATCATTATACAAGAACATTATATGATTTCTTGCTTGAATAAATGTTGATTTATTCTAAGCTATGAAATTGATAGATATTCTAAAAATTGAATAGCAAAGTGTTTGTTAGTTGGAGCTTAATGAATTGTTTAATCATATGTGATATGTTTGCTCTCATGTTATGAGTTAATACTCTTTTTAGGAGGAAATTGGTTGATTTAGATCAATCTAAACTTTAGTTTAATGTAGACATGGAGAATGGGTTAATGAGTTGTTTGAACTCATACATATACGTGTATGTTAGCCCATATCTATTAAGACTAAAGAAGGATATTTCTACTTTATTATTTCAAAGATGATGTCTCTAGGTATGGATATATGTACTTTATGAAGTACAGATCCAAGACCTTTAAGAAATTATCTGATATTAAGAACGAAGTAGAGATACTAATGGAAAGAGTATTAGAACTCTTTGATAAATCAAGAAGGGGAATACTTAAGTATATAATTCACATATAATTGAAAGATAATATATTCTAATTGGACACCTCTTTACATATTTTAGCTTAATTGAGTAGCTAAAATGAGTAGTCATATTATGTAGGACATAATATGAACAATGATACTCTTTGCAAAATTCCTCTTTGTCTATTTGTGGCTAAGTACTCGTTATAATCACTTGATCTTAATAGGTACTTTCTAAGTCTGTTCTGATTATTCCATATAGGATATGAAAAAGGGGTTAAAACTTGACCTTAAGCAAGTTAAAGTTTCGGAATATCCAACCTGATGAAGAAGTATAACTCTAACAGGTTGGAATATAATACTATAAAGTGTTAGTTTGTGGGATATCCTAAAGAAAACTTTTAGATATTAATAAACTACTCTTATGTATAAAGGTATGTGTTGTTTAGCTTGTCGACTCCATAAAATAGGTTCCGGATCGTCACCTCAAGAAAAGGTAATGATAGAATAGGGGAAAGGGAGTGAATTGGAAAACACTTGAAAAGCGATAAAATCCTCACCTCGGTCCCACACGTACATTAATCCCCGAACTTTCATCTCATGGCATCGCTCAAGCACCAGAGACGGTTCAGGTTGTGTGGGAGGAGAGTGAGGAATAGAATGACTTATAACATGAATAATGAGATTGTGGTCACCAGGAGCTGCGGGCTCTACGTTATGAAATAGAAACAAGAATGATCGTGTGTACCTTAGCGCGGGAGGGATGGTGTGTAGAACCTTCTTCTTCTTCGGCCGGTCGATGAAGAAGAGTCTCCAACCGATGCTAGCTTGATGTACCAATGCAACTAGTAGACAAAGAAGACATGAAAACAAGTGAAAGAAGGATTAGAACTAAGTGAAATGTAGTAACTATAAAAAATAATAACATAAAATGACAATTGGAAACAAACTCACCGGATACGAGGTTAGCCCTAACCCTTTTTTTCCTTTTCTATGATGTACGAAATGTTCTCGAACTGAATAAAAATGATGCTTAAATATGAACTAAATGATATGAATGAAGAGTTAGCAAAGATAATATGGATGATTAAAGATAACAAAGACCGCAACAGACAGCACCGATGTCAGAATTAAGTGTCGTTTGTTTCAAAATAAAGAAGAGTCACCAAGTGGTTTAATATGAAGACAAGTTTGCTTGAATCCTTTCAGAAGTGGTATGATTTTACTTAAAATTTCGTTGTTGGAAGTGAAGTTATAGAAACCACAGGCACAATGTCAATGTAGGATGTACCACGAACACCACAGATATTTGAATTGAATGATTCTTATTTTAAATGAAAGAGAACTCACCGGGGAAACAATTTCTATAAAGGATGTATGGGCTTAATCTGCAAGTGCAGTGAATTTTACTTAGAAGATGATGACCAAGAAGAGGAGACTTCGGATCTGTCTATGTAGTGTCGGTGTAGAAGCTGTCACAAGCCGAGGCAATGTCAGAATCAATCTCCATTTGTTGAAGATAAAAGATAGTTTGATGAAGCACACTTATTATGAAGGATGCCAGGCCGGAAAATGATCAGAAAGATATTTAGAAGTTAATGATCGCAGCACAACACGTAAGAGCATAGACTAACTTCTTTCTCACTTCAGGATGATCTCCGGGCACCGGGACAAAGAGAGGACGATTTGGGGAGGTTGGGACGAGCCTAGGGTGGCTGGAAGGTAATGAGAAGAGTGCTGGAGGATGGGGATGCTCTTCAGGTTGTTCATATGAGTCTCCCTTTATAGGAGATGAGAAACATGTCAAAAAATAGCAATTTTGATACAACTGACCATAGGTTGGATTTCCTTCATTTAATGATGCTAATTTTTATCATGAGGCTTTTAGAAACTTACCTAACTGATTTAGAGGGATTGAAAACCATAGATCACCTTCCTCATGTTCAAAATATGTCTCCACTTGAAGAGGAAACAAACCTAGTCTAAAAATAGCAAGTTTTGATGTACAAGACAACAAGTTGGATTGACATCATTTGATGATGGTAATTTCGACCATGAAGCTTCCAGATACTTTAGCAAGTGATATGGGAGATAGGAATTGAATGCCGTTGTTGCACTGAAAAGAGGACTAAGAGGAAAAGATTATTCATGTTGAATACTTCTTCAGTAACTTTCACAAAATCCTGTGAAAAATTTTTAAATAGAGGAGATGCTGAGAAAAGCATAATCTGACACACCACCAAGAGCAACATGGAAGTAAGAATGGGCTCTAAGAAGATGCGTTCTGATCTAAGAAGAGCAATTTCAAGCATTTCGGGACATGTGAAGGGGAGGATTTCAACAAATCTGGTAATAAAATTTTATTTTTTATTGATTGTTATTTTTTTGAATTTTTTTTTTTGAATTTTCAAAAATTTGGGTTCATGTCGCCGCGATCGGGGCACATGCCCATGTGCCTGGGGGTGGGGCACCTGGACATGTGCCCCTATATGAGGGCACATGTGCCCTACCACTGGGGAAATTTTTTTTATTTTTTTATTATGAAAAGTACAGATACCTGACAACCTCTTTTGATGGTTTTATATAGAATTACCCTCTTTTTCCATGTCCTCGAAGATTCTGCTCACCTGTCTGGTTTAAAGATCTGCTTGGAGTGCTCCATTTGTCAGTGAAATCAATCCTGAGTGGCTGGGGCTTGACCGGTCTTCTGGTTCATGTGAAACACTACGCAAACTATCACTTGGACTTTGGGTTGATGGGTGCTTTGGTAGAGCTATGGCATCTTGACACTCACACCTTCGTCTTTAACTCTTTTGAATGCACCATCTTGCTAGAAGAAGCAGAGTTGTTTCTTGGACTACCACGTACTAGAAAATGTGAGATTGTAAACATGTTTATCTTTTACGAATCGGTGTCTTGCCTTGAGTTCTTGTAAGATTTCATGGAGACAGAGCAAATCAGCTCTCTTATCGCCGGAAAATGGATCAACCTTCAAAAACTGGCAGCTTGGACCATCTCTACTTTGTCTTCTCGCGGCCTTGATGAGACACAACTTCTTTATGGCTCCAAGGGCTTTGCTACCTATCTTGCTACTGTTTTCTTGTTTCCCACAAAAGATGACTTTCTGTAGCAGGGACAACTCTCGTGTATTCGTGGAATCTCGTGCGGCAAGCGGCTTGGTCCTTCAGTGCTCGGTTTTCTCTACTATGGTTTGTCTTCTTCTTGCGTGGGACATCCTATGTTTGGCAGTGCTCTTCTGTTTACTTGCTGGGAGATCTTCACTTCAAGTTTGATCCATCAGGTAGTGCTACTACCACTTCACGGCTTTTCCAACGCAGTCCTTTGTTCCCGTATGCTGCAACTCTCTACTTTCCTAACATGGTTTCCAACAAATGTGCTTCATTGAATAAACAGCCAGATTGGCTTATTCATCTTGGTTCTATGAGTCCTTCAGTCTTTGTGCATAGTCCAGTCATTATGCAACAGAGAGATGTTCAGATTTGTTTTGCTCCTGGCGTGGATCTTCGACTGGTTACTGGATCGGCTTTTGTTTTGTACAATCTGCATAGGTGTCATTCTCAGATTGGTTTGCCTCGCCATGAACTGCCTGTGCTTTCACACTTGACTCTTATCAAAGACAGAAAGCTTGATACAGATAATGACATGGAGGAAGCTAGGACATCTATTGCCTTGTGGAGTATGAGTCGACTGCATCGTCTTGGCACACTTACCGAGGAGAGTCCAGATAACCAGCATCGCTGTATTTCTCAGTTGCACCTTCTTTGTACCTGATTATTCTTTTAGTGCCATTCTCTTTTCTTGCTTGTCAAACAAATTTTGGTCATTTATGAATATAAAATGAATTTTGTTATGTCAAGTTTGCAATAGAAAATTAACAAAATTTTACCTTATGCCTGAAAAATTGTCAATGTATAACCAAAACAATGCATGATAGAAACAGCTATTTTACACCATGATTTGCAAGATTTAACAGTAAGAAATGGATTTTTCATGAAATTTAAACTTGCATTTTTTCAGAGAATTTTTCTCGAGCAATTCGTAAATCCATTCAAAATTCTTTCAGTGGCGCTGTAATTAGCTCAATTTCAAGAGTGGCAAGGTAATTTTTAAAATTTTCAACATTTTGACATATTCTTACCTCTATAAATCTACCGACCCTACCAGCTCATTTCACTACTCACAGCCACTCTCTTCACCAGAGCTACTTCAACTTCTTCTACACTTTCAGAGCTTGAATTGCTTTCAAAGGTCAGTACTCCAGTTAAAGAAAATGTAGATCTCTCCATTATCTTTGTTTTGACTATGATTTCATGTGATTCCAAGTTCATTTGAGCTATTTTCGGGTCAGAAGAAGATCGGTGCAGATCTAGAGTCCATGTGCCCTAGAACCAGGGCGCATGTGCCCTCAAACCAAGGCACAAGGGCACGTGCCTTGGACCTAGGGCGCATGTGCCCCCAAGTCATGGCACAAGGGCATGTGGCCTCAAGCTAGAGCGCATGTGCCCTCAGACCAGGGCGTAAGGGCTTGTGCCCTTGGGTTAGGGCGCATGTGCCCTCAAGTCAGGGCACATGTGCCCTCAGACCAGGGCGCAAGGGCATGTGCCCTTGGGTCAAGGCGCATGTGCCCTCAAGTCAAGGCACATGAGCCCTTAGACCAGGGCGCATGGGCCCTGGGCCGGGCACAAGTCAGCTCTAGCATCCTTAGATTGGTGATTGTTTTGAAATTGAAAAACTGACTAATTTTGAAATTTTTAGATGCCGAAGATGGTTCGATGTGAGCATGCGCATGACGATGAGGCTGGCCCTTCTGAGCTGGCAGCTCCGCGCGATGTAAATGTCCTTTGAACTGGCTATAAATTCTCTCCCATTTTTGTGATTACTTCTTGACCAGAACAACTCTTCCATTTGCAGGGCCAAATCTTCTTCCCTAGGGGCAGATGGTCCCTACTCCTGTAAGTGTGGCCCATATCACGGGGCTCCTCGTCTATGGGCGCGCTGTCACCAATTGCACATATGGTAACTACGCCGAGATAACAGCGACGCTCCTTTCTTACTCCCCGCCTCGGTCACATGATGAGGTAGTTCTGTCGATCACTCGAAAGGAGTGTTTCGAGCTAGTGGGCTTGACAAAGGCTCAGATGCAGCGAGGCGAGGTTACCAAGGACTATGAGGATCGCCTGATTCGTCAAGTATCTGCGACACTGTGTGGTCCTCCTAGATCAGCGGAGGCGGATCGGGATCTCCACCGATTTCTGCTCTTCTTTTTCAATCTCTTGTTGTTGGGCAACAAGACCGAGAAGGTTCACCTGCAGTTCCATCCACTCCTGGCCGACGTGGAGTCCATCGGTGAGTATGCTCGGGGTGCGGTGGTCCCGGCACATCCGTTTGCCGGTCTCTCTCCTAACAATGGTACTTGTCTCTGTGGTTGGCTTCACACCTTTTCTTCAGGTATTTCTCTTACTGTGGCTTGCTTTCCCTGTTGCATGTTATGTTTGTACTAACAAAGTGTTAATTTCAGGTGTGGAGTTACCTTTACCTCCCACTAGGCCGAGGTCGAATGGATCACCCATTTCGCCTGCCTTTGATGGCGCGCTAGTACGCCATCCATGACACCACTTCCCACGCACACCAGCTCCTTCATCTTCAAGGCGAGTTGTTGAGCCTTTCTCCTGCACGGGTACATCTCCCTATTCTTCCTTGCTTTTGTTTGTTAATTGCTGATCATTTCCTTTCTTGTAGGTATGCTGGCGCCATATCTAACCACCAATGACGAGAGTGCAGAGTGGGTGGAGAAGGGTGCCCATCTCTTCGGCTGCAACATTTCCCTCTATTGTCTGAATGAGGTGGAGCCACTCTGGGTTCGCCTCGTGATGGGAATATTTGGTGGTTATCAGGAGTGGTGCCCTCCTCCTCCTTCCAGACACAGCCATAGCACCAAGGGGTTGACACATTCAGTGAACTAGGCTGGCCGGTACTGATTTGCCTTGGAGGACTAGGAGGCCGAGGAAACCATGGTTTTCTCGACTACCATGGATGACATGAAGTTCACTCGCCATTATGGTGTGGCTTACGGTCATCTTTTTGACTATGCTAGCCAGGTTAGCTTTTTCCAATGTATCTTTGTTATCAATGCATTGCCTTGTCTCATAAAATTTTCTTTTTTAGGATTCCCAGGGCATGCTCATCCAGTATTGAGAGCAAATTTGTAAGTTGGAGGAGGAGGTGGCCTCTCTCAAGGTAGCTCTACAGAGGTATGGGTATGTCTTGTGCTCTTCAATTATGCTGCCGGATATTTGACTTGCTTTATGTACTTGCAGCGTATGGCCTGCACAGAGGGTGTTTCTTCTGATGAGGACTGATGAGGAGGTGAGAGCCTTATGAGATGAGCTAGCTGCCATGAGACAGTCTCTGGCGGAGAAGGAGATCACAGTAACATCTTGATAGTTGCTACCAGACTTGTTCTTTCACTGTCTAAGCCTTATACATTGCTTGTAGGTGGCTGCACTAGAGCGATTGGTTGCTGCTTCTTCTTTAGAGTCCTCTTCCAAGATCCAGGCCTTGGAGGCTGAGTTGCAGGCTCGGGTGCCCACTCTTGAGATGGCTTAGCTTTGATTGGACTTTGATGTAGAGCTATTGGCACGGGACCAGTGCCACTTCGAGGCTCTTCGTGATGCAGAGAACCAACATATAGCTGCCCTTTGTGAGTGAGATGCCGCGATCCGTGCCATGGAGTAGAGGCAGTACCAGACACAGATTGATCTTGTTTCTGCCTAGGTAGAACTACGTTTTCACCATGAGATGGCCCGCCAGTCTACTCGGAGTTGGACCCATCATAGTGGCACCCATCAGAGTGGTAGCAACCAGAGCGGCACACGGACCCACCAGAGCAGCTCGCACAAGAGTCGGGGCCGCACAACACAGGGTGGAGCTGATCCAGAGAGAAGTCAGACTCCAAGTGTGGCTGACTACTTAGTTTCTTCTCCTGAGCGTCAGGATGAGTAGATTTTGATTTGTATGCCCAGTGTCATTGTATCAGGCTTCTTGCATCTTGCTTCATGAATGAATCAATGTTTGTGTCTACTTGTCTTGTTTTGGTTGTGTCTGCAACATCACTTTGACAATTTTGATTAGTATAACTTGGTGGCTTTGCCCTTTGCTTTTGTCAAAGGGCATAGCCTTCTTAACGTGGCGAAAAATAAGGAGTGAGAAAAAAAGCAAATGTGGAGAGGGTTAAGAAAACTTACCTGTGTGGCAAGAATCCATCCTCCTTGCTATGTAGTGCCTAAAAACACTTAACAAAAGGATCAATTCTATCCATGTCTCATCCCTTTACCTATTTTTTATTTAGCTTGACTTTGAGTCAAAGGGAAGAGCCTTCTTAACAAGGTAGAATAAACTAAATGACTTGAATGAAATGGTGTAAGGGTTGAAAGAACTTACGCCGTGGTGAGAATCTTCTCCTTCTACATTGAAATCCCTGAAACACTTGATAAAGGAGGATTAGATCTTCACATTGACTCATCCCTTTTCTTATTATGGTCAACTTTGACTTAGGTCAAAGGGGAGACCCTTCTTAACAAGGTAAATAAAGTTAGAAATGAGCATGCAATGCAGCAATAGAAAAATGACAGAAAAATAAACATGGATGCAACTAAGACAATGATCATGACTGAGCTAATAATATATTTTTTTTTGGATTTTCTTGAAAGCATTCACTCTTTTTTTTTTGGTTTTTTAAAATATTCGATTTTTTAGATTTTTTAAATATTCAATTTTTAAAATTTTTTGGATTTTTAAAATATGCAGTTTTTTTTTGATTTTTGAAATATGCATTTTTTTTGGATTTTTGAAATATTTATTTTTTGTGAAAAAATTGATTGTATTTGAGATAGTTCATCAGCCTTTGGGGTTTGTTAAGACTCAAGTGGTAGATACCACGTGCAAAAATAAAATTCCCTACCTAGAATCATTCTAACCTTCTTCCTTTGATCGGCTTAGGTTCCACCTAGATTCAGTCTGTACCCTAGGGATTTAAGGAGAAAGATTACAGAGGAAGTCCTTGATAGAGTTTGGAGATGTTGAGAGGGATTTCTCTCTACTCACACTCAACTTGCCCATTGGGGTTCAACCTCTTTGGGTCTTTCCTATTTTTTTTACTCTTTTATGTGGCACATATTTGGACAGGCTTTTGACCCATGGGGACATTGCCCATCTTTTAGTGCCTTTTGCCTTGACTATTATTCTGGATACTCATTCAGACAAGTTGATCATCATTTTTTTATTCTAACCTGACGGGTTCATTGCCCATCTTATGGCACCCTTTTGCACCCTCCGAGATGGCCTCCTACTAGGGTGGCGAGTGTTTTCAATACTACCCCTCTTTAATCTTCTCTCCCTATCTTGGACCAAGTAGAAGAGAATAGGGTTGGGATACTCCTTCCATTTCTAGATATCTACCTTGCCTTTCGCAAGTGTTAGGTTATCTGGATTCTAGGATCGGGAGGTGTTGTGTGTGTAGGATGGTACCTACTCTTGACTTCTCGCGAACAGCCTAGGATCGTTAACTTGAGATTATACCAGTGGTTTCTCCATTTTTATGGAAAATACTTTTTGAGGTAAACTCCATTCCAAGAAGGATTCAATTTTTCTCCATCTGCATTAGTCAATTCATATGCATTGCCTGGATACTTTTCAGTGATTACAAAAGGCCCTTCCCAGTTAGGTTGCAATTTGGAGCGGGGACCCCCCAGCTTAACGAAAATTCTTTTAATGACCATCTCACCGATCTCAAATTTTCTCTCAACCACCCTCTTTTGATTAAACCTTTTAAGTCTGTTCTGATAAGTCCGGGCATGCTCGGCAGCGGCTAACCTTCTTTCATCCAAGAGTTCAAGCTATGCAAGGAAAGATTCTCATCTCTCATCAACAGGAATATCCCTATCGAGCTCAACTCAGAGAGATGGAAGTAATACTTTGTAAGGGACCACTGCTTCCATCCCATAAGCCAAAGCATATGGGGTTTGTCAAGTGGGAGTCCTTACAGAAGTACTATAAGTCCATAGAGCATCTACAAGTTTATCAGGCCAATCAGCAAACTTGCTAGACTTACAAGATTTCTTGATGATTTTGATTAAGGTCTTATTGGTGGCTTCTGCTTGACCATTGCCTTGAGGATATAGTATGGTGATGAATGATGCAATGAAATGTGGTACATGTTGCAAAGATCACACAGATCTTGAGAGAGAAATTGGGGCCCATTATCAGTGATGATGTCGCTGGAGATCCCAAACGTTGCAATGATGTTGCGCTTGATTAAGGAGCAGACTGTTGACGTTTTAATCTCCAAGAATGCTTCCACTTCAGCCCACTTCATGAAGTACTCCGTTGCCGTCAGAATGAATGATTTTGAGCGCATTTCGGAGTTGAGGTGACTAAAGGGGCCAATGATATCAAAAGCCTACATGGCGTAAGGCCATGGGGCATGAATTGGATAAAGGGAAGATGCAGGAGAGTAAACCTTGTCGGCATGGAGTTGGCACGAATGACAGTGCCGGGCAAAAATGGAGCAGGCATCTTCTAGAGTTGGCCAATAATACCCTTGTCAGATGATTTTCTTAGCAAGGGCTTGGGCATTCACATGACCACCACAAACTTTAAGAATGTGCTTCCTTCAGCACCAACTCAGTTTCTTCTTCATCAAGACACCTGAGTAAGATTCCACTTAAGCTTCTCTTGTAGAGCACTCCTCCTAGGATTATATACCTCTAGAATACTCTTCTAATTGCCTTCTTTTCCTTGGTGGTTGATCCAAGTGGATATGAATGATCTTGGCAATATCTCACAATCTCATTACATCAAGGTCTCTCACCTTCTTTCAAATCTTCTAACACAATTAAGGTGATTTCTTCTTTGTGCTTTAAGTATTCTTTTTTGTTGAACCTCTCCTTAATCTTCATAAAATGTCCATCCTCAATTGCTGGAATTGACCTCTTATAAATGTGGATAGTTCGCATTTGCCTGCCTAATGGGACAGATAAAGATGAAGCTAGTGAAGCTAAGGCATCGACGAGGATATTCTGAGCACGAGGGACATGGACAAAGGTGAGTTTGAAGAATAGCTTGATGTAGCAGGTGGTGAGCTCCTGGTAGGGTTTGAGATTTGGATGGGAAGTTCGGTACTTGAATAGGACTTGGCATAGGATCAATTGACTATCACCTATCACCTTCAGTTCAGTGGCACCATGGAAGTGAGCAGCCTCCAGCCCGGCTAGCAAGGGTTCATACTCAGCTATGTTGTTGGTTGCTGGAAAGTTGAGCTGAAAAGCCTGTGGAACGGTGACACCTTCAGGTGACAGAAGGACAATGCCTATCCCTCTACCATGAGAGTTTAGAGCCCCGTCAAATATAATGTCCGAAGATTGGAAGATCGGAATAACATTAGTTCGTCATCCGGGAACTCTGACCGGATTGGGTCAAAGACAGGTATGGGATGATGGGTAAGGTGTTCAGCAATAACATAGCTTTTGAATGCCTTCTGCGGAACATAGGTGACATCAAATTGGGACAAGAAGCTCTGCCATCGCCCTAACCGATCAGTCAAAACTATCTTCTCTAACAGAAACTTGATAGGATTGATACGAGCAATGAGCTTGACTTGGTGAGCAAGAAAATAGTGCTTGAGTTTCTGAACTACCCAAACAAGAGCAACACTGGTATTTTCTAGCACATTGTACTTCAGCTCACAAGCATCAAACATCTTTGACAAGTAGTAGGTAGCTCGCTATGTCCCTTCTTCATCAACTTGTGCAAGGACTACCCCAAGAGAGTTCTCAAGAACAGATATGTAGAGGACCAAGGGCTTGTCGGGAATTGGTGGTCTAAGTACAGGGGGACTTTCCAGGTATGTTTTCAACCCATCAAACGCCTCCTGGCACTTCAAATCCCATTTAACTCGGCCCCTGCCTCGATTAACTTATAGAAATGTTTACACCTTTGGGAATGTTGTGAGATAAACCGGCAGACAAATTGTAGTCTCCCATTCAATCCTCGAAGCTCTTTCATATTCTTTGGGGGAGGCATATCAATAATTGCTTTGGCCTTGTTTGGGTCGATCTCTATGCCCCTTTTGCTTACTATGAACCCTAGTATCTTTCCTGATGAAACTCTAAATGTACATTTCTTAGGGTTCATTTTCAGTTTGTATTCTCTAGCTCATTGCAAAACTTTCCTTAGCACTTCAGAATGATCTTCCCGACTCCTGAACTTGATAACCAAATCATCCACATACACCTCTATAAGGATGTGCATCATGTCATGAAAGATAGCCATCATAGCCCTCTTATATGTAGCACCAGCATTCTTTAACCCAAAGGGCATGACAACATAACAATATGTTCCCCAAGGTGTAGTGAACGAGGTCTTCTCTTGGTCCTCCTCGGCTAACCGGATCTTATTGTATCCAGAATAACCATCCATGAATGAAAGCATTTCAAATTCAGCTGTGTTTTCAACCAAAACATCAATATGAGGCAAAGGAAAATCATCCTTAGGACATGCTTGGTTCAAGTCCCTGAAGTCTATGCAAATCGGAACCCGTCCATCCTTCTTCATAACAGGGACTATGTTAGCCACCCATTGCGCATATAGGGCGACTTTAATAAATTTTGCTTAGTGTAGTTTATCGACCTCTTATTTCATTTTGAGTGCAATAGGGTGGAATCTCCTAAGCTTTTGTTTAACCGAGGTAGTTCTAGGTTTCAAGGTTAATCTATGTTTAACCAATGCATTATCTAATCCCGGCATGTCTTCATATGTCCATGCGAATGTGTCCTTATATTCCTCCAAAACATTGATCAAACGTTGTTCTTCCGAGAGAGTGAGGTTTTGTACTGATAAGGATAGTCTTAGGATCTTCCAGGGTTCCTAAATTCAGTTCTTTGGTTGGTTCATTCCCTGTCGCTGATGGTTCTTCAAATCTTCTAAGTCTGGATGTATACGCATCATCCAAGTCCTCGATTTCATCCTCAGATTCAGGATCCCTCTCTGATACCACCTCGTATACTCTCAAAGTATGATCTATGTTATGCTCATCCTCATATCGGATTTCATCTAGTTGGATGGTATTCTCTAAAAAGTTTCGCAGCCTTGCACACTCTACGCATTTCTGTGCCAATTGTTGCAAATATCTACTTGGAACTCATTTACCTTTGACTTTCCCATTTCCTAACCTAACCTGACCTATTGAAGACAAAGCTGGAAAGGTGGTATTTATAGTGGAGGGGAGGATTGAGTAAATCGATCAATGAATCAGAAGAGATCCTTGGTTGGGAGCACCCTCTAGGATGAGTAGAGACATCTCCTCGATGGAAATGTGAGTTTCAGAGAAGACATTTTTTTGGGAATTTTCAAGTAAGAAGATAGACTGAGCCCGAGTGACTTGAGGCTTGCTATAAGTTGATGGAATTAACATAGAAAAAAACTTAAGAATAAAGAGGAAAAATGGGCTCGCGAGCCCAATGGTAACATAAAATAAGAACATGGGCCCAAAATTGATGAAAAAAGTGAACGGGTACATGGACCCGATTTTAAAAATGGATGGACATGTGAGCCCATGTTGGAATGAACCCTCAGTTCTGAAGTTGATGAGGGAAGTAGATGGGCAAGCAAGCCACGTGAGAATAGAAGGCTGAAGAGGACACATGGGCCCAAAGTGAGTTGTCAGTTTGGTGGAAGAGAGTGGGCTTGGAAGCCCGTCCAATAGATCTAAAACAATGGCATGAGGTTTAAACATGGAATTGTTGTATTCAGGCCTCGTAGAATAGTTCTGACTTGATTGGTAGCTTGCTTGATAGGATGATCCAAGATTGGTATGCCCTTGAGTGGTTGTTGGTGCTCTTCCCCACTTGAGAACAAACGAGTCAAAGATAAGCACAGATCTTCCAAGTCTTCTTCTTCATCTGGAGCCTTCCTTCTCTTGACAGCTATAATGGAACTCTTGTCATCTTCAGCCACCACCATGGTCTCCCCTTTGATAAAGAATGTGTGGAGTCCCATGACATATCCTAGCTGGAAGACCCTCCTTGGGATGGAATCCTCTTCATATCCCAACCCCTGCCTGCATGGCTTTTTCATAGATTGAATCGGCTGAGTGATCCCTTGAAGATCCTTGCCCAAACCTTTTCTAAGCTGATAGCCCAATTTTATCATCATCCGTGCCATCCCAGTGTGTCTGGTAGAAAGGCAGTCATGCATCTAACTTCTGGCAACTCTCCCACTAAGATATGGAGTTGCATTGATAAACCTAGGGGTGATGTAAAAATAGCATCATTCATCTTGTCCCTTATAGGCATGCTAGTCACCTTGACAACTTGTCCTTTAAAGGGAAACTTTATGCACTGATGGTTTGTTGAAGCCACAGCTCTTATTGCCTCCAAGTATGGCCTCCCAAGTATAGCCCGAAAAGTTGGATCCAATTCCAGAATATGAAAATCCATCGTGACCGTACATGGTCCAAGTTTAACCTCTAGAGTGACCACCCCACATGCAAACTTCTTGGAGTTGTCATAGGCTGTAACCATAGCACAAGATGGCTTGATTTCTTGTTCAAAAATGCCACACAACTGTAAAGTTTCTGGTGGCATAACGTTGATGGAAGCTCCAGTGTGAAATAAACATGATTACACTTCAATATTACAGATGATAACAGCCGCATATAAGGCGTATCTCCTAACCTTAGGATCTGCTAACTCCTCCTGAGAGAAAGTGAGTCTTGGGTGCTCACTTCTAGGGGCTAACACTGTAGTGATCTTCTCAGGTGGGAGATCTTCATTCACCATGACCCTTTGCAAATATTGTTGTAAAATCTCTTGGTGCAACTTTGATCTTTTGATTAACTCAAGTATAGGGATATGGGCTGGTGTCTTATCTAAATGTTTCAACAAATCATACGCCGTGCCTGGCAATAGTTATTCCACTTGTTCTTCCTCTACTGGATCTTGTGGTTGAATCCTGGCTTAGGGAAAAAGCCACTGGAATATCCTCCCACTATGAAGCACCGGGGCTATTTGGCTGTCGGGTAGAGGTGATGGGTTAACTAGGGTGGGAGGTGGTGGAACAGGTGCATGTATGGTAGGCACTGGGATTGGTGGTCTTGGGATGCTTGGGTTTGTGGGTAGAGAGGTAGGATTTGGAGTTCGTGGTTGATGGGTTTAATAAAGGTGTTGGTAATGTGGTAGGTTGTGGGGTTAGTGATGTGATAGGTTAGGGTTTTGGAGTGACAGAGCTCATAGGTTGCGGGTTCAGGTTTGGTGGCGATTGTGGTGGCCGGATGAGCAAGGGCCGGTTGTAAGCACCCGAAACGGGATATCCGTAGATCTCTCATTTTTCGGCCCCTACGCTTGCTTTGGGGACTTGGTGGATGAGATGTTAGTGGGTGTGGTCGCCAGGAGCCAAAGACTCCAAAATATAGTAGAATGAAAAGAAATGAAATGGAGAAACGACCATCGTACCTTTGGAAGCGGGGAGATTGTTGAGTTCCGACTTCTCCTCTCTCGGCCTGCCGAAAGAAGAGAGCTTAGTGAGCCTTTCGTCTTCGATCCGGTTGAAGCTCCGCCTCAATCGGATTTACCTAAAAATGTCCATAAGAAAACATAGAAACAAGTGAAAGGTTCATTAGTTCTAATGAAAGCATAGTATTGTGCTCAAATTTGAATTCAAACATGCAAAAGGAAAGAGACTAACCGGATTGGGACTAAATCCCAACCCCTATTTAGAAGGTTTAGATATGCATGAAAATGCAAATGAGTGGCTCAATATATGCTAAATGACATGTTAATGAGAGTTAAAATGAAAGGGGGAAGTAAAGGATCGACCGGAAAGGTAAATAAACTCAAAAAAATGCAAAACGGGGTTTGCCCCAGCTAGTGCCCCATATATGGGGCGCCTGCTGCAGGTGTCCCCTTGATGGGGCGCGTTGACCAAAGTCAAAGCGCCCTATATACGGGGCACCAGGGACTGGCTTCAGCAGATTTTCTTCCCTTCTTCGCGGCGTCGCCCCGGAGTGTAGGAAGACCTCCAAGACGGAAAAAGGACTTCTTCAAGCAGCCAATACTCAAGTGAAGCTAATGGAAGAGTGTTTTGGCACTAGATGTGAGGGAAATGGAGGGTAGAGGCTCTCAAAGTCGGAGAAAAATCATATTTCTGAAGAAGGAAACTGCAGGTTGTTTTGGGTTTTTGGGAGAGAGTTTTGTATCGGTTTGAAGGCTTATGGGGGCTGAAAATGGCTTAGAAATGTGGTGTTGGATGAGTTCTAGGGTGGCACGAAGTTGGAACCTCCTCAAAGCTCCAAATGGGGGTCTATTTATAGCTCAAAAGAGGGTACTTTGGCCATTTTCAAAAAGCAGTGCCACGCGGCATGGCGCCCTGTATATGGGGCGCCAGCATCATGAGGTCCGTCAGATCAATAAGATGAGTCACTGCAAGGGGTCAAATCAGCCGGTCGAATCAATTTGATTTGGTGCTAGGCGCCCTGTATATAGGGCGCCTATAGGGCGCCAAGTGCCCTGTTTATAGGGCGCCTGGTGCCCTATAAATAGGGCGCCAGGTGCCCTGTATACAGGGCGCCAGGTGCCCTATATATAGGGCGCTTTGACCCTGGTCAATGCCTATCGATCTTCTTCGAAATGCGCCGAAAAACTTGATTTTTATGGAAAACTTGGATCCCTTGAAAGGTTACTCAAATATTACTCATGAAGACAAGAATTTAAGCTCTTCAACTAGGCCAAAATTGCGTGTCTACAGCTTGCCTCGCCTTGGCGTCGGCTTTGTAGGGGAGTGACATGAATGAAACGTAGGTGAATGTAGCGAAGCGTAATGAGGCGTAGCGGAATGAAGTGGTAATGGACTGAAAATGTGATGCCAAGGTGTAGATTTAGACACGCCCTCATTGGCCTAGTTGAGTGGAATAAAACTTTACCGGACTCCGAGATTACCCTTTGTCTTATCGAAACCTTCCCTCTGGTTGATTGGTTAAAGAGAAGAACAGTACTGAAAGTAAATAACTAAAATCCCACGTGGGGGAGAATTGTTACCGGCCAGGACCCGAACTGCATGGTGTGCTGGACTCGGTAGAAATGCAGTAAATTGTGAAAAGTAAAGAGGAGACAGCCAATCAACCAAGGTTGGGTTCTTCAAATTCATAAGGTTTTACTCAACAATACCAGTTCAGTTCGACATGGATAAACTTCTTGTTTCGATGACATCATTGTCAAAACCTGTTGGAAACCGATTCTCTAAAAAATCAAGACCTTCTCTGGGGCTATAAAAGACCATCTTTAAAATGTTCATAATGGGACTGGAAGGAGGTTATGGAAGGATTAGGAAGCAGGACATGGTTGTGGTGGGATGATGCATGTATGAAATGATGCATGCTGGGTTTAAAGAAATACAACTAAGTATAAGAAAATAATTGAAGATATAGGTTGAACATAACGGGTCAGGACATCCGTAAAGAAACCGTCGTCCCCACATATTCAACTTTGGCCTATCTGCAAGCCTAGGGAATGACTGCGCCCTCACTGGTATTGTTGAAGGGGTTCTCAGGCTCAGCCCCCTCTAGACTTGAGGTCTTCAACATCTTAAATATTATTCATTTTAATAGATGCAATACTAAATGCAAGTCCTAATAGGGGTTGGGGTAGTCCACTTTTGTTTTTTGATTTTTTATTTTTTTGTTGTTTTTGCTTCCTCTAAGTGTTTGGGGATATGAAGCTGGCATGCCTTCTCCTATTCCTGCATCCACTTGAGAGAAGGTATTAGAACTTTATTTTGGCTTAGTCCCTTGCGAGGAGAGGGCAAAGTTGCCTTGATCTTTTGTCAAGGGACATAGGCCTTATCAAGGTAGAATAACGGAAAAATATAAGTATGCACAAAAGGAAACATGCAAGACTAAAATTAAATATGAATGCAAAGGCAACTAGTTTTATAATGTTTTTGGTATTTTAGAACTTTTATGATTTTTTGGTGTTTTTGGATATTCACTTTTTAGGATTTTTAATTTTATGGATTTGCTTTGTGCTTTTTGAAATATTCGATTTTTTTTGTTCGGTGTGAAGGACACGATCATCTCATCCTTTGCTTTGCTTGCTGTAGGTGCCTCTCGTTGTTACCTAAGGGTTAAGAGTAGGCATCACGTGTAAGAAAGTGCCTAGTCTGAGATCTTCTAACCTTCCGCCTTCGATAGACTATGGCTCTTCTTGGATCTAGTCAGTCAACCTTACCCGCAAGGTTAAAGAGGGAAGAGGATTGATGAAAAGTCCTTAATAAGATTCAGAGGTGTTGAATTTGTTTCTCTACTAGTGCCCACGTTGCCTGTTTGGGATTTGAAATCCTCGGGTCCATCCTTCTAGCCCTTTTCTTCTGATGGCCCTCATTCGGACAGGTCTTTTTCTTTTGCTTGATTTTGACCTGAGGGGTTCATTGCCCATCTTTTGGAGCCTTTTTCTCTTGGACTTTTGTTGGTACACATTCAGACAGGTATATTCTTTTGCCGACCTGAGGGGTCATTGCCCATCTTTTGGCACCTTTTCTTCTTTTTTAAGAAGTCAAACCTTCAGAGGCATTTTCCAACTAAGGCAATGGGCACTTTCGATACTCCTCATTCTAACCCTTTCTATCTATTCTAGACCGAAACGAGAAGAGAATGGGATGGGGTTGACCTTCTTTTGCCAAGCGTTGCCTAGCTTTCTCTCTGACTTCCAATCATCGGATTTCGAAAACTAGGTGTGTAGTGTGTGCAGTATGATGCCTATTCTTATTTCCCTAAGTGACAAGTTGGTGCACCGAGTAAGCAAGCGTTAGATGTTATCATCATTCTTCACACCTTTGGATTTTATAGATTTTTTTGTGATTTTTATGATTTTTGTTTTAAGGGAAATATTTTTTGAGGTATACACCATTCCAGGGATGAGCTAGTTCTTCTCCTTCTGCATTAGTCAACTTGTATGAATTACCGGGATAAACAGCTGAAATTACATACGGACCCTCCCAATTAGGTTGAAGTTTGGAGTGGGGTCCGCCCGGCTTAATGAATATTCTTTTAAGCACAACCTCACCGATTTCAAATTTTCTCTCCCCCACCCTCTTCTGATAAAATCTTTTAAGTCTATTTTGGTAAGACCTAGAATGTTCGGCAGCGGCCAGCCTCCTTTCATACAAGAGTTCGAGTTGCGCGAGAAGGGAATCTCAGCATTCATCTATCGAGATGTCTCGATCGATCTGGACTCGGAGGTAAGGGATGGTTACTTCGTATGGGACTACCGCCTCCATCCCAAATGCCAAGGCATAGGGAGTTTGACCCATTGGGGTTCGAATAGAAGTGCAGTAAGCCCATAGAGCATCAACTAACTTATCTGGCTAGTCCGCGAACTTGCTAGACTTACAAGTCTTCTTAATGATTTTTATCAGGGTTTTATTGGTGGCTTCTGCTTGACCGTTGCCTTGAGGATAATATGGAGATGAATGATGCAATTTGATGCAATACCTGTTGCAAAGGTCACACAGCTCCTGGGAGATGAATTGTGGTCCGTTGTCGGTGATGATGTCGCCTAGGATCCCGAACCTGGCAATGATGTTGCATTTGATGAAGGTGCAGACTGTTGATGCCTTGATTTCCACGTATGGTTTCACTTCCGCCCACTTGGTGAAGAACTCCGTTGCAGTTAGGATGAAGGATTTGGTTTTGTTTGTGGAGTTTGGGTCACCGAGGGGTCCGATAACATCAAAAGCCCACATAGCGAAGGGCCATGGGGCGTGAATCGGGTGAAGGGAAGATGCAGGAGAGTGAATCTTGTCGGCGTGAAGTTGACATTGATGACAGTGTCGAACAAAGATCGAGCAATCTTTTTCCAGAGTAGGCCAATAGTACCCTTGCCTGATGATCTTCTTGGCGAGGGCTTGAGTATTTACATGGCCTCCACATACTCCAGAGTGTGCTTATTTAAGCACCAATTCAGCCTCTTCTTCATCTACGCATCTTAATAGAACACCGGCCAAGCTCCTTTTATAAAGTACTCCACCTAAGATGGTGTATCTCTGGGAGACCCTTCTTATGGCTTCCTTCTCTTCGGCAGTTGATCCCGGTGGATATGTCTGATCCTGACAGTAATTCGCAATCTCATGATACCATGGTTTCTCACCCTCTTCTAGTTCCTCCAACTCGATCAAAGACACTTCCTCCTTTTGCTCCTTTCAAACTCTTCTTTAACCTTCAAGAATTGTGCATCCTCCAGTGCCGGAATGGTTCATCGGCGGACATAGATCGTCCTAACTTGCCTGCCTAGCGGGACAAATAGTGAAGATGCCAGAGAAGCGAGAGCATCGGCAAGAATATTTTGAGCACGAGGAACATGAATGAATTCGAGTTTGGAGAATAGCTTGATGTAACAAGTGGTGAGTTCTTGGTATGGTCTGAGCCCGGGATGAGATGTGCGGTATTTGGCCAGTACTTGGCGGAGAATCAACTGACTATCACCGATCACCCTTAGTTTAGTGACACCATAGAAGTGAGCGGCCTCCAGTCCGGCCAACAAGGCTTCATACTCAGCTATATTGTTTGTTGCTGGAAAATGGAGCTGAAAAGCCTGTGGAATGGTGACACCTTCGGGTGATAGAAAAATCCCTATCCCTCTACCCTGGGAGTTTAATGCCCCATCAAAATACAAAGTCCATAGATTGGAAGATCGAATGGACATCAATTCCTCATCGGGATATTCTGATTGGATAGGGTCAAAAATTGGGATAGGATGATGGGCAAGGTGTTCAACAATTGCATAGCCCTTGATTGCCTTCTGTTGGGTGTAGGTGATGTCGAACTGAGAGAGAAAGAAATCCTCAAAGTTTGATCAATGTTATCCTTCTCCTCATATTGGATTTCATCTAGTTGGATCGCATTTTTCAAATATTCCGGTTAAGCTTTTCTGAGCTTACTGATGTAGGTCTTTTTGGAACTCTCCTACCTCTGATTTTTTTTCTATTTTTATTGGAAACTAAACCTAAAGAAGAAGAAGGTAAATAAGAGGAGGAAGAGGTGGATGGAGTAGAATTTATTAGAGAGGATGGAGGGCAAAGAAGGTCAATCAAGGATCTGGTGGCTCCTTGGGTCGAATGCCCTTCCGAGGCAAGTTGAGATGTTTCCTTGATTGAAATTTGAGTTTCGAGGAGGACGTTACTTTTTGGGAAGCAAACATAAATATAGAATGGGCTTCAGGTGCCCGATTTGGGGTGAGATCAACTATGGGAGTCAAAGTAGGCGGAGATATTGATAAAGAGGGGAAGATTTCGAGCAATGTTTGATAGAGGGGGCTTTCGGGCCCAATGTTGACAGAAAGAGGTGATGGGCTAGTAGGCCAGATGATCATAGAGAAAGGTGGGTTCATGGACCTAATAAGAGGAGGATGTGGGCTCGAGGGCCTGGGTTTAGGAGATGGGCTTGAGGGCCTGAGAATTGGATAAAATGGGCGCAGAGGCCCGGATTTAGTAGAGGGGCTCGATGGCCCAAGAGCAACAAGTGGGTACGTGGACCCATAAGTTGGGTCTGAGGGCCTAGAAATAGGGATCGGGCCAAGAAGCCCGAGGAGAGCATCACAGTGAGTTGGGGCGTTGGCCCTAAAAGATGACATAATGAGGGAAGGCCCTCATGGAATTGGTTGGACTTTTTCTCGAGTCGGTTTGGCAATATGACCCTTAGGTGGGTCGACAGGTGGTTTAGCCTGGAGTGGTTCATTGCTTGACCCTTCTTCATCGGTGGAAAACAAAAGAGATATTTCAGGATACACGTCATCTTCAGGGCCATCAGTTCTTCTTCTCTTGTCTTGTCCTAGTTCTTGCTCCTCTTTGTTCTCAGCCAATTGAATGGTCTTTTTCTTGATGAAAAACTTTTGTAAGCATTCAGAAAAAGTATCTACTTTTGAGATTCTGACCATTGGCAGTCGTTCCATCATATCCAACCCCACTTTTTGGTTGTAACCTCACTAGATTGATTGGCTCAGCTATGCCTTGCAGTTCCTTGCCTAGTCCTTGGCATTCTTGGTATCCCAAACTCTTCATTATATGCCACCCAATAGTTTCATTTTTCTCTCTTTTTCTTCTCCACACTTGCCTTGGCTGCCTATTTATTTCTGGAAGATCCAAGATTATCAAAATCGGCTGATTTGGCAACCCGAGGGGTGGTGATGGAGAAGATGGATGATCTAGGGGCATGCTAGTCACCTTAATCACTTGCCCCTTGTAAGGGAATTTAAGACACTGGTGATTGGTGGAAGCGACTGCCTCTAGTGCTTCCAAATAGGGACATCCCAGAATAGCTTTGTATGTCGGATACATCTCAAGTATGTGGAAGTCAACAGTGACTGTTCGGGGTCCAAGCTTCACATTTAATGTAATCATGCCGTCAGCGGGCTTCTTTGAATTATCATATGCGGTCACTGTTATTTGAGATGGTCGGACATCTTCCTCAGAGATTCCATAAAGATGTAATGCTTCTAGTGGCAGAACGTTAATGGAGGCTTCGGTATCGACTAAACATGACTTAATGCCAACTCCATTGATGTGGACTGTGATGCATAAGGCACATTTCCTTACTTCCGGGTCGGCCAACTCTTCCTTTGTGAATGTAAGGGCCGGGTACTCACTTCTCGGGACCAAAACTGATGAGATTTTTTCCGGGGGGAGGCTCTCGTTTACCATTACTCGTTGTAAGTACTGTTGGAGAACCTCTTGATAGACTCTGGATCTTTTGATCAACTATAAGATAGAGATCCATGCCAGGGTTTTATCAAGATGTTTCAGCAAGTCATAGGATGTCCCAGGCAATGGTTCTTCGATGTGTTCTTCTTCTGCTTCTAGTACTAATCCTGACTGTCCGGCCTGGGGAAAGACCCTTTGGAACATGCGCCCACTCCTGAGTACTGTGGCAAGTTGAGGTGTTATAGTTGGGGTGGTAGTGGTGGGTAGTGGGTTAGGTCGAATGATGGGAGCTCTTGCGATGGATGTAATGACGGTGGTTTGAGGCATAGTAGGGTAGGTAGGTTGTGAAGGTACAGTTGCTCGGGGCGGGATGATGATGGGTCATAGTGGTGGTGATGTTTGTGGTGGATTAACCGGGCGGATTAGGGTCCGTCCCGATTGGAGTTGTGTGGCTGGTGGTGTTATGATGGGTCGTGATGGTGCTCGGATGATGGGTGTCCGGTTGAGAGTAATGGGGTTGGCTGATGTAGCTTGGGCTATAGAATGGACGATTCGGTTGACATGCATGGTGGAGGTGGCTCCCTCAACTTGCCAATTCTGGCCCCGATGATGATACTCCTCAGAAGAGATCAAGATGGGATTAACGTGTTGATTCCCCTGTGCGGGTGCACATGGAGGTAGAGGATTTTGGATAATCCCCAGGCCGGGGTTTTGTTGTTGTTGCTACTGAGCTGGTGCGTGCTGCCGTTGAGGTTGATCTTTCACTATTTTGATGTATTCCCCCATCTTGTCCCAATCAATACCACCTTGCTCATTAGGGTCGTGGATGTAGTCTTTGAATTGAAAAATTTTTTCCACAGTGTGCCCAGGATATCTGTGAAACAGGCAGTATCGCTCTGTGTTGACATTTTGAGGCCACTCCAACTTCTCCCTTGGCAATGCAATTTGCCCTGCCGCCATGAGTGCATTAAATATGTCCACGAGAGAGTACGGCAAAAGCGGGTAATGGTTCCTCTTGGGTCCAACTTTTCGGGGTTCGTAGGCCATGGGAGGGGGTGCTTGGTTGTAGTTTCCCAGTTGTTGCCGCGGTGGTTGGGGAACTGGGGATTGCGGTCGCTGAGGGATTGGGGCTTGTTGTTGATGAGGTTGGAACTGAGGTTGTTGTTGAGGTTGATGAGGGTTTCTAAATGGTTGATTTTGTTGAGGGTTCCTAAACTGGTGTTGATAATTGCTAAGTGGGTTCCCTACAACATTGAGGTTCTCGTTTGTCACTACGCTCTCGATCACTGGGCCGGTTGTGGTAAAAGTGGTTTTCTTGATAGCTCGGGGTCTAGGATCAAACAAGTTCATGATAGGTGAGTCCCTAAGCTGTGTCTGAATGTACCATGCCCTCTCATAGAGTTCACTCATGGAGGTGGGGTGATGTCAAGCGAGCATATTCTTTAAGGCCGGAGTGGCATTAGTGATGATCATCTTCACTTGCTCTGGTTCTGAAATGAAATCAGTAAGCTTTTCTGCCATGGACCTCCATCTATCAGCATATCTGGTAAAATCTTCATCATTTCTTATTCTTTCAGCCATGAGGTCAGTGATGGAATATGTTGGTCCGACCCTATCTTGATATCTCTGCAAAAATTTAGCTTTGACAGTTTCAAAGTTACTCGCCTCCAAAGAGTCAAGCGAGTAGAACCACTCTAAAGCTGAACCCTCTAATGATCTTCTGAAAAGAAAAGCAAGGGCCCTTGGATCATTTTTCCACATTATCGACTCATACAAAAAGTCCTTGATATGAATGAAGGGATTACCAGTTCCATTGTAGCGATGGTATACCGGCATCTCAGAGGGAGGTAGATGAAAAGTAGAGAGAGAAGGAAGAGAAATTTCGGGGATTGCCTTGGTGTCTATTAAATGTCTAAGCTCTCTATACTGCTCATCCATGTGACTGATTTTGTTAATCATAGCTAGATCGACATAAGGTTCCCCAAGAGGAGGAGGAGGAGTGGGTGCTTGGTGCACCGGGATTGGGATTTGATGGGCCGAAGTGGCCAGATAAGAAGGGTACATTGGGGGATGCACCAAAGGGTGAGTAGGTTTGAGATGATTAGAAGAATAAACTGGTGGTCTAGAAGGAACAACAACATTTGGATTGGGATGATCTAGATTAGCCACCGGATGAGGAGAAATTGGGGCCATGAGCCCGGTATGAGAATGGCCATGAGTGGGCACATTAGGTTGATGTGCCACTGACCGAGAGGTAGAGATGTGAAGACCACCTTCGGGAGGAATGTGGTCGGCGGGCGACTTGCGCTTGAGGATGGCTTTGATAGCCTGAAGTTGAGTAGGGTCGGCATGAGAGAATGCCTCCCAAAGTGAATTTGGATTGGGTTGAGGAGAAGTTTGACTAGGTTCGGGGAGAACTTCGGGTTCATTGACGGCACATACGGCATCAGGATAGAAATAAGATTGGTCATACTCCAATTGTAGTTGCTCGTATCTTTGATCCGCCATTTTGATAACTCGACCTGACCTTAAATTCATAAACATAATAGAAAAAGAAGGTTTGACAAATAAAAGCTTAATGTTTTTTTTTAGTTTTGATTTTTGACCTCTTTTTTGTTTTGATTTTCTTTTGTTGGACAAGCAAGTTATCAAGCAAATTAACCTCAAGCAAAATTTTTGTTTTGATTCTTTTTTAGGTGATTTTGAGACTTTTGTTTAATTTTCAGCTTTTGTTTGCAAACAAGTAATAGCAAAGACTTGGAATGATTAACGTAAAATTTTTTGTTGTTTCAACCTCAAATTAATGGCTTGTTAAGAGAAATATTGTCCACTCAAATAAATGGGTAGGACCCTATGCTCTCACAACGCCGAGCAATCTAAGGTTGTCACTCTTTTCACAACGATAGGTAATAGGTACTCCGGGTTTTGGGATAAAATGGTACAACCAGCCCGATCAGTGAAGAGGGAATCCTTCACGTCTGGGGACTTACAGAGGTCTTGATGGAAGCTACCCAGTCCTTCCGAGAGGGAATCCCCGGAGGAGGAGTTGGCAACCACCAAGTGGGGTGTTTGGATGTGTGGGACTTTGGGAGGAGAGTGCCTCCCTTCTCGGATGTCCTAAGGAGACAGGCGAACCCGAAACTCCAATGCAAACTAAATGCAAGTGAAATGTCAAGGAATAAAGAGCAAGCAAGAAGAAAATAAAAGCATACAATGATTAATGAGATATTGTAGGAAGCAAGTGAACAAGAAAATGATATGAAATTAAACTAAGATGGAAGAAAGCATTAATTTAACTAAGCATGCTTTGAAAGATTTGTTAAAGGAAAACTAGGCTTAGAAGGAAATAGACAAGTATACTTAACAAGGGATGAAAGAAGATGATATCTAAAATGCTAAGGTAAAATAAGTTGATAAACCAAGCTAGAAATCAGATTGTATGCTTTTAAAAGGACCAATGGAAGGCAAGTAAATTGGAAGAAATAAGATAATGCTTTAAAGAAATAAACAAGCATGTAAGCAAGCAAATAGAAATGCAAAGAAATAGAAATGGCTTAAATGATAACTAGAGTGAAAATAAGCAGGTTTTCAAGTGGACATTCTTAGGAAAAAAGAGAAGAACTCACTAAAGCAAAGTCGGTCCCACCGTGGTCGCCAAAAGGTGTAAGCACCCGAAACGGGGTATCCGTAGATATCCCCTTTTTCGGCCCCTACGCTTGCTTTGGGGACTTGGTGGATGGGATGTTAGTGGGTGTGGTCGCCAGGAGCCAAAGGCTCCAAAATATAGTAGAATGAAAAGAAATGAAATGGAGAAACGACCGTCGTACCTTTGGAAGCGGGGAGATTGTTGAGTTCTGACTTCTCCTCTCTCGGCCGGCCGAAAGAAGAGAGCTTAGTGAGCCTTTCGTCTTCGATCCGGTTGAAGCTCCGCCTCAATCGGATTTACCTAAAAATGTCCATAAGAAAACATAGAAACAAGTGAAAGGTTCATTAGTTTTAATGAAAGCATAGTATCGTGCTCAAATTTGAATTCAAACATGCAAAATGAAAGAGACTAACCGGATTGGGACTAAATCCCAACCCCTATTTAGAAGGTTTAGATATGCATGAAAATGCAAATGAGTGGCTCAATATATACTAAATGACATGTTAATGAGAGTTAAAATGAAAGGGGGGAGTAAAGAATCGACCAGAAAGGTAAATAAACTCAAAAAAATGCAAAACGGGGTCTGCCCCTGCTAGTGCCCCATATATGGGGCTCCTGTTGCAGGTGTCCCCTTGATGGGGCGCGTTGACCAAAGTCAAAGCGCCCTATATACGGGGCACCAGGGACTGGCTTCAGCAGATTTTCTTCCCTTCTTCGCAGCGTCGCCTCGGAGTGTAGAAAGACCTCCAAGACAGAAAAAGGACTTCTTCAAGCAGCCAATACTCAAGTGAAGCTAATGGAAGAGTGTTTTGGCACTAGATGTGAGGGAAATGGATGGTAGAGGCTCTCAAAGTCGGAGAAAAATCATATTTCTGAAGAAGGAAACTGTAGGCTTTTTGGGTTTTTTGGGAGAGAGTTTTGAATCGGTTTGAAGGCCTATGGGGGGTGAAAATGGCTTAGAAACGTGGTGTTGGATGAGTTCTAGGGTGGCACGAAGTTGGAACCTTCTCAAAGCTCCAAATGGGGGTCTATTTATAGCTCAAAAGAGGGTACTTTGGCCATTTTCGAAAAGCAGTGCCACGCGGGATGGCGCCCTGTGTATGGGGCGCCAGCATCATGAGGTCCGACAGATCGACAAGACGAGTCACTGCGGGGGGTCAAAGCAGCCGGTCGAATCGATTTGATTTGGTGCCAGGCGCCCTGTATATAGGGCTCCTGGTGCCCTGTATATAGGGCGCCAGGCGCCCTGTATATAGGGCGCCTGGTGCCCTATATATAGGGCGCCAGGTGCCCTGTTTATAGGGTGCTAGGTGCTCTATATACAGGGCGCCAGGTGCCCTGTATATAGGGCGCTTTGACCCTGGTCAATGCCTATCGATCTTCTTCGAAATGCGCCGAAAAACTTGATTTTTCTGGAAAACTTGGTTCCCTTGAAAGGTTACTCAAATATTACTCATGAAGACAAGAATTTAAACTCTTCAACTAGGCCAAAATTGCGTGTCTACACCGGTGTGTAGCAATGGTTGAAGGAGGTGTAGTCAAGGCGGGGGTTGGCCTAATGATGAGTCGGCGAGAAGAAGTGGCAGCCAGTGGTTGGGTTATTGAGCTTGGTGGTGGTTGTGGAGTAGAAGGTACATGGATTATATGTCTAGGAGGGTTCCTGGCAGCAGGCCTAGTTGGGTTGACTGGCATGGTTGCATTGTGGTTTTCTAGTTGCCAACCTTGAGCACGGCTGGTAACTTCCTAGACAATGGACTGTACTAGACCAATTCCTGGGTTCTGATGTGCTGGTGCCGGTGCCGGAGTGGGAGCATGTAATGGGAGCGGATTCTGAACAATCCTCAAGCCGGGTTGTTGTTGAGGTTGAGCCGGTGGACACTGTCGAGCCTTCATTGCTTGTATACATTCCCCCATTTGAGTCCAATCAATGCTGCCTTGGTCATTCAGATCATGGATGTAATCTTTGAATTGAAAACACACTTCAACAGTGTGACCAGGATACTGGGGGTAAGCACAGTATCGGAACATATCTGCATTTGCTAGCCAAACCTCTCTTTCATTGGACAATTCCAACTATTTTTCTGCCATGAGTACATTGAAGATGTCGGTCAAGGAGTAAGGGAGTTGTTGGTAATTCTCTCTCCTACGACCTCCCCTTTGTGGTGCCTGATTAGGTGGTGGCGATGCCCTATTATAGGTAGGTTGACGAGGTTGCTGAGGTTGCGCTACTGGCTGAGGTGGTTGTTGTGGTTGTCGTTGTTGTTGTGTCCTAACCTGTTGTTAAGGGGGGTGGTAAGAAAAGTTCTGTGGTGGGTTTCTAAACTGATTTTGACGGTTCTCTCTTTGGTTTCCCACAATGTTTATAGCTTCATTGTTGACCACTCCCTCGGTTGTAGGCCCAACTGGTGCAGAGGGGGTCTTCCTGATGTTTCTAGGTTTGGGATCAAATGGATTTATCATTGTGACATCTTTGAAGTGGGCTTGCAAGTATCGGGCACTGTCATAAAGTTCATTCATGGTGGTAGGACGGTGCATAATCAAGACGTTCTTCACGGTAGGTGTAGTGTTAGTGAAGTGAGCATCTTCACTTGTTCCCCTTCTGAAATAACATTTGTCAGTTTCTCTGCCATTCCCCTCTAGCGATCAGCAAACTTTATGAAGTCCTCCTCGAGCTTCATCTTCTCAGCAATCAAATCTATAATAGAGCATGATGGTGCCACCCAGTCTCTGTGTCTTTGCAAAAATTTAGTCTTGACAATATCAAAATCTCCTGCCTCAATGGGATCGAGCGAGTAGAACCATTCCAATGCAAATCTTTCTAGTGATCGGTGAAACAAGAAAGCAAGAACTCTACGATCATTTTTCCAGAATGAGGACTTGTAGAGAAAATCTTTTAGGTGGAGAAAAGGATTGCCAGTACCATTGTAGCAGCGATAAACTGGTATTTCAGAAGGTGGTAGGTGAAGAAATGGCAAAGAAGGAATAGAGACCTCAGGAATTGACTTGGAGTCTCAACGACATCTCAGCTCTTCATAACGTTCATTCATCCGGGTGAGCTGATCCATGATTGCCTGAGTGAGAACAGGTTCTTGGTTTACTGGTGGTGGTATGTGGTTAGATGCGTTATTCTAGAATTGAGAAGCATGACTTGGCAAATTCTCTGAAGATTGTCCCATGACTTGTTGGGCCAAGGGAGCAACAAGGGTAAAATAAGGTGGCTGGACAAATGATGGTTGAACCATAGATGGTTGAACTACAGATGGTTGTGCTAGTGATGGTTGAATCACAGATTGCTGAACAATAGGTGGTTGAACAAAGGATGATTGAATGAGTGGTGATCGAACCATAGGACAAGGATATAAGGCAACTTGGTTGGCTTCAGCCTGATCAGAGGCAATTTTTCCCTTTACCATGGATTGTATACGAGAGTAGGTTTCTGGGTCAGTATAAAGCGACAAGTCTCTAAAGAGTTGTTCAACATCACGGGGAGTAGATGGTTGAGGGACCTCTTGCACTTCTGACTCAAACAAGGGATTAACATGACCGTCTGACCATGGTTGGTGACCCATCTCATGCTCTCAATGTTTAGCGTGTTCCACCATTCCAACGTGCCTTTCAGACCTTAATTGCATTGTCACCCTTCAACTTCAAGGAGAAGGTAAAACAAACAAGTTAGTAAAACAAACAAAGAACTTTTTCTAGTTTTTTTTAGTATCTTGTAAAAAAAGTTAAAGTTTTGAATATTTGTTTGACAAACAAGTGATGCAAAGACTTGAAAACAAGATTATGCAATGATTTTGATTAAACTTTAAATTTATGAATTTGTTAAGAATTATTTTCTCAACAAATGAGTTAGGATCCTAACTCCAATCTCCAATGACCTAGGTTTCACACAATCTCACCACGTGTATGTAACATAGGATGCTTCTAGTTTTGGGGAGTTGTACAACCAACCCGATCGTGAAGAGGAATACTCCATGTATGAGGAATTACGGAGGCCTTGATGAAAGAAAACCAAGTCAACTAGGAAGGAATATCCCAGAAAAGAGGTCAGAATCCACCATGAGGGTGTTTTGGATGGGAGGGGTAAATGGGAGAGTGAGCTCCCACCTCAAAAGAAAAAAATTGTAAAAGAAGGAGGTAGAGAGAAGAAGCAGAGAATGCAATCAAGTAATAAAGCAAATAATAAGAAAAACATAAACTTAATAAACAAGCAATGACACAAAGAAAGTAACTAGAAACTAGACAAGCAACTAGAAACTAGAATCTAGACCTTGTTTCACATGGGAACCAAATGGATATAGTGAAAAGTGATGGAAATAAGAGAGTTCAAATATGATAGCAAAGCAAAAAGGGTGGTCCGCGTGGGGACTGATGTAAGAATAAGCTGGCTCACATGGGAACCGGGGTAAAAAGTGAAGGTGGTTCACACGGGAACCGAATTTGGATAAAAAAGGGTGGTTCACACGGGAACCAGTTTGAATGATTGAAAGAATGCCATGTGGGGCCAATTAAAGGTGAATAAGGATCTGATCCAAGTGGGGATAGATCTGAAGAAAAGTGGTTTGGCTCACGTGGGAACCGAAGTAAAGAAAGAGAATGGTTCACACGAGAACCGGTTTAAAAGAAAATGGGTGGTTCACGTGGGAACCGGTTTAAATGGCAAATGGAAATAAAAGAGGGTCACATGGTGACCAGTTTGACGGTGATAACCTGCAGAAAAGATGGAACAAAACCTGATTTGAATGGTTGAAAATAAATGTTGCTTCACATGGGAACCAATTTGTAGAAGAGAGTTGGTTCACGCGGGAACTGGTTTTAAAAGCAAAGGCGGGTTCACATGGGAACCGGCTGAAATAAAATGACAGAAATTAAATGAGATACTTGGCACTTCAGATCTGATGAAAGAAGGGCAAAATCAGAAAATTTGAGATGGCATGAAATTAAGGAAGGTGGAAAGAAGGAAAGGCTCACACGGGAACCGGTTTAAAACTAGAACTAGTTGCAAAGAAACATTAAGCACCCACAGTTAAAGACATTGCTTGTCCCACTGTGGTCGCCACAAAGCTGTCGACTCCGAAAATTTGACGGGTCTCTCCTTTTCAAGGAAGTCCATGAATCCGGATCGTCACCTCAAGGGGGGATGGGAAAGGAAGAAGAAAACACAGAAAGCAACTCTCAACTCGGTCCCACACTCACATTGATCTCCGAACTTTCATCCCTTGGCGTCGCTCGATCACCAAAGAGATGGTTCGAGTCACGTGAGAGGAGGATGAGAAATAGAAAATTAAGACATGTGATTGCCAGGAACCGTGGATTCCGATTTATGCAATGAAAATGACCTTGTGTACCTTAGCATAAAGAGTGTGAGTCTAACCTTCTCCTTCTTCGGCCGGCCAATGAAGAAGAGTCCTTAATGCATGGGTGCTTGATTTCCTGTGCAACCAGACAAACAAATAAATAAAAAGGACAATTAGAACTAAACAAAGTATAGTATATGTAAAGAAAATGACATAAAACACACAACTGAAAGGAAATTGACCAGATTCAGGTTATCTCTAACCCATCTTTTTTTATTTTCGGATCAACAGACTAAAAATAATGAAAAAAATGTAAAAAAATGATAGGAGGATGGAGAATCATGAAAAAAGTGATATAAAAAAGAACAGAAAGATTATGATAAGAATAAAGAGAGATATGACCAAATTTGGGTTGTCAAAAAAGTCGATCAGCAATCCAGCATCTGCCAGGCGCGACTTTACCTCTGCACTCTCCATGACTAGCCCTGACATCAGAATCATGTGCAGTCAGTTGTAAACCGAAGAAGGCTCGGAGAGAAAGATGTTTGATGTTGAGAGCTCAGGCAGAAGACATTCACACGCTGCTATAGAAGCCAAAGAAGAGAGACCTGACAGATCACCTGCAGACCAACCTTCCTCTCTCCTGAACCGACTTTTCTCTTTTTAAAAACTTGAAATTCTCTCTCTAGAATTTACAAAATCAATGCAGGAGGGAGCTTGGACGTCTTGAGATACTTGGAGGTCATGAACCAGCCTCTGGAATGACCGGAATCGGAGTTTATTTATAGAAGAAAACCCAGTCCAATCGGTGATATAAAAAGGAATTTGCACCCTAGCCCTGGGCGCATGTGCCCTGGTGCAGGGCGCATACACCCCCTAGAGGGGGTGCGTCTAATCCTCCTTACAAAAATGATCTAATCCGGTCAAAGATTTCAATCCGATAGTCCTAGTTGAAAACTGGTTACCTCCTGCCCCTGATCGGGGACACATGGCCTCGTGCCTCAGGGGCTGGGTGCATGGCCATGTGCCTTGGGTCTAGAGCACATGTGCCCAGGGACCAAGGTGCATGGGACTGATTCTGTGCGTCTTTCTTTCGGAAGCCATTGCGGACACTCCCAAACTCGAAATTTGACGTCGTTTGTTGCGTTGGAAAGATAACATGCCGAAGAAACTTTCTATAACAACAGATCAGCCATCACACAACCCAAAACTTCAGAATTGTATTCAGAATTTAGGACAGTTAACAGAAGATCCGATACTGGTCGGAATGACTCCGACGGCCAACCGGAAAGACACGGCATGAAACAAAACTTGTCCAGAGTCTGAATCTGACCATAACCTTCAATGCATGATCATCAAGTGTTGGTCATTCAGCCAATTTCCGTGTTTACATGATTTACGTGTGGCTTTCGCTCAGAAATTACGGCTTTATAAGAAAAACTCTGAAAAACATTCGATTTCATTAAGCAAAGCTCAAAATTAATCATTTAAATATCAGGCATCATTATAAGATCAATCACACAAGTTACCCTATAAGACATGAGTTTTTATGTTCTGAATTAGGCAAATTTAGCGTGTCTACACCTGGTTTGATTGGCTCACTTCGCCGATTAGCCTAGCATGCCCGAGGCTAACATAGACATGTGCCAGTTCCTGATCTTCTCCTCCAGTCGTGTATTGCTAGGAAACAAGACAAACATCACGCACCTTGGATTCCTTTCCCTCCTTGTCGACCTTGAAATAGTTGGCAAGTACACATAGGGTGCAATGGTCTTGGCATACCTATTTACCTACCTTTCCCTAAGAGTGGTGTGGTTTTAGTTGGCAGCTTCACTTATTTTCTTTAGGTATGCTAGTTGCTATATTGTACTTTGTTTGATACTTGCATTGTTAATCATGATGTTTCTAGGAGTGGAGCTCTTTGTACCTTCCTCTTGGTCATGCTCGGTTGGAGCATGCTGATTATCTCCCATTAATGGCATGTTGGTTGCCTATCTGTGACACTTCTACTAAATAGTACCAA
Source organism: Cryptocoryne crispatula var. balansae (assembly GCA_036172225.1). Classification (NCBI taxonomy): domain Eukaryota; kingdom Viridiplantae; phylum Streptophyta; class Magnoliopsida; order Alismatales; family Araceae; genus Cryptocoryne; species Cryptocoryne crispatula. Next base: position 26,541,575 of record CM069929.1, on the reverse strand, counting down.
CTCCTTATAGCTCACTGTGATCTTTTGAGCTACCCCCACCAAATGTTTGTCTTTGTGATTTTCCTTTATCTTTTTTGGTATCAACTGTTAGTTTACTAATTCCTACTTGACTTGTAGGTCTTCTGGCACCCATTCTTGACCACTAATGACCATGCTAAGGTGTGGGTCACTTGTAGGCCTTCCTAAAGAGTGGTCTTCTCCTCCTCCCTCTTGGTTAGGTGATGGCACCAAGGGCTTACTTTACATGATCAATTAAGAGGTCAAATGCCAATTGGCTGTCCATGATCGGCCATCAATGCATATCCACTTATGGGCATATCTTCGAGACCAATCCCCAGGTAAAAATTCTACCATCTGTCCGTTTATTCATTATTTTCTTATGGCCTTTACATGCTCCACTTTTAAAGATACTCAATTCTTGATGGATCAGTATCGTTCTTAGATTGCCAATTTAGATGAGCAAGTGTCCACTCTCTAGGAAACCCTAGAGTCTAAGGTATAAATCTCTTCCCTTTTCTGCTTTGGTATCATCTTTCTTTTCTAGATCTCACCTCTTTTGCTTTTTAATATATCTATAGAAGGATGCACGTTGATGGCACTCCACCTCTCACTTAGGCAATCAGATGGCTGCCCTACTTCTTAGGTTATCTACTACAAAGAGGGCCTTGACAAGGAAGGAGATTATGGTAACCAACCTTTATGCCCTCTTCTTATCCTTGTATTGTATTCTTTCTATCCTTGACTTCCTTCAGTTGTACGTGGCTGACTTGGAGATATATGCTGCCACTTCTTCTATTAAGTCCTCCTCATGCATCTCGGCTCTAGAGCCTAAGCTGAGGGCCCACCTTTATCCCCCTACTAAGATGGTACATTTGAGTTACAACTCATGGTCTTCAAGACTCGACATGAGAGAGAGCTCCAAGCTATAGAGTGGCAGCACACTGAGGCATTATGCAATCTTGAGTGGCAATGTGCTGAGGTTTTGCATGGTCAAAATTGTAGACACACCAATTTGACCTTATTTGAAGATTAAAACTCTTATTCTATTGACAACATCTCTTTTAAACCGTCAAAATCAAGCTGAACCACCCTTTTAGATGAGCCAAAGAGCTTACTTGAAATCCGAGGATGAGTTACTATTCCCTGGTCGAATCTATGTTTGTCGAATGAGGACCATTGTGTCGTGTCATTTCATCTAGTCATCATACAGTTTTTGCTTACTATTAGAGTTTCTCGGTTGTCGTTAGGTCATCCTGGTAAGTGCCGGGGGGCCCAGGGCATACCGAATTCATGCCACCATTTCATGACCAATCAGTTGGCATGGAACCCCACTGGGCACCTCCGGGTCACTTGGTCATTAATTTTTGTCTTTTGGATCTATTTGACTTTTTCGGGTTCCTCCTGTCATTTTCAGTCGTCAACCCTTGCTGTGTGAGTTTTTGCCCAACTATTCCAGTCATTCCGAGTTCTTCAATACATCCCTGGCTCTTCCGAGCATTTCTCCAAGTTTTTCAAGTTCTTCCCGCCATTTTCAGTCGTCAACCCGAGTTGTACGAGTTGTCGCCAACTTTTTCGATCATTATGAGTTCTCTGGGTCATCCCTGGATCTTCTGAGCATCTTTCATAGTTTTTTGGGTTCCTCCCATCATTTTCGGTCGTCAACTAGAGTTGTATGGGTTTCCGCCGCTCTTTTGGTCATTATGAGTTCTTTGAGTCATACATGGCTCTTTCGAGCATCTTTCAGAGTTTACTGGGTTCCTCCTGTCATTTCCGGTAGTCAACCTAAGTTGTACGGGTTGCCGCCGGCTCTTTCGGTCATTATGAGACAGCTCTTCCAGGTATCTTTCTGAATTTTTCGGGTTCCTCCCGTCATTTCTGATCGTTAACCCGAGTTATACGGGTTGCCGCCAACTTTTTTGGTCACTCTAAGTTCTTCAGGTCATGCCCGGCCCTTCTGAGCATCACTTAGAGTTTTCCAGGTTCCTCTTGTCAGTTCCGGTCGTCAACCTGAGTTGTAGGGGTTGCCGCCAGCTTTTTTGATCATTCTGAGTATTTTGAGTCATTCTCGGCTCTTTTGAGCACCTTTTTAAGTTTTCCAAGTTTCTCCTATCATTTACGGTCATCAACCCAAATTGTACAGATTGCTACCAACTTTCTGGGTCATTACAATTTTTTTTCATTATCATCGGCATTTTTGAGTTTTGGGTCACCATTCTAGCCTTCGGCGCCACCAAGAGGATAAATTGAAAGTTACAATCCCACACAAAAGTCTAAATGTATACCAGTTAGTTATTAATTTTGAGAGCTGCGTTTGTGAGTCCTCTTTCAAATGCAACAAACAGGAGTCAAAACAGGCATCCCATTTGTATGTTATGGCTTTTAGATGCAAGGCATGCAGGAGAGAGAACTGAGCATGCCCCCGAACTGGGTGCGTGGTCAGCGTGCCCTCAACCTGAGAGCATGGTCTGCATGCCCTCAGTCTGAGGGCATGGTCAGCGCACCCCCGGACTGAGAACATGCCCAGTTCCGAAAACTGGAAACCTATCCCAATTTTTGACTTTCCAAACCAGTTTTGGAAGGTTTCCCATTTCCCCTGTTAAAAATTGATTATTTTGACCACACCCCAGGGTAGGGGGCACATTCATTTGTCAATACAAATTCTTGCATGTTTCCAAAAATTTTCCGATTTCTTTAGCAATGACACACTGAGCACACCCTCAGTCTAAGGGAGTGGCCTGCGCGCCCCCAGTTTGAGGGTGCAGCCACCATGCCCCCAACCCGGTGGCGCATTCAGTATGTTTCCCCTATTTTGCACGAGTTTTAATTTTTTATAAATTCTGGTTATTGGGGTACGATCCAGGATTCCTCTCCTCATCCTCCAGCCACCCTAGGCTCATCCTAACTTTCTCAAATCATCCTCTCTTCATCCTGGTGCCCAAAGATCATCCCGAAATGAAATACAAGCCGATCTTTGCTCCAACATGCTAGTCTTTTGATCATCGGCTTCTACATATCTCTCTGATAATTTTCCAGCCAGGCTTCTTTTAGAAGAAGTGTTCTTCATCAAGCTATCTTTCTTCTTCAACAAATGGATATTGATTCTGACATCACTTCGGCTCATGGAGGCTTCTACACCGGCACTGCACAGACAAATCCAGAGTCTACCCTTTCTCTACCATCATCTTCTCAGTCAATTTTAATACAATTCCAGGTGGATCCAGCCTGAACCTTACTTATACAAATTGTACTCTAGTAAGTTATATTCTATTTCCAACAAGAATCATTTAATTTTGACATCTGTGGTGATTGAGGCACATCTTTCATCGACATCGTGTTGGTAGTTCTTGGATCTTCAACATCTAACATCAGAACTATCAGGTAAATTAGTACCACTTATGAAAAGATTCAAGCAAACTTATCTACATATTAAACCACTCTCACTGAGTCTTATTTATTTTGAAACAAATGGAAGTTCATTTTGACTTCCAGACTGTCTGTGGTGGTTGTTTCCATTAGGTTGCGCAATCTGGTCTTACTTCCAATTTTTATTCATTTATAAAATTCCTACAGGTTTGTACGATCATTTAATGTGAAAATCATCAACAAAAGCTCTCTTCTTCTCTAGGTTCTCTATCCATTGAAACAAATGGCACTTGATTCTAACATTGTTGTTGTCCGTTGTGATCTTTGCATAAGAGCCTCACCAGTCTACATTGAATCTGTCCAACCCGGTTGCCATTTTGCCTGGGTTGTGATATCTTCAATTCATATTATCTTTGTTAACTCCTCATTCATGTCATTTAAGTCATATTTCAGCTTTATTTTTATTTAATTTTAAATTAATTTATACATCATAAAAAAACTAAAAAAGGGTTGTGCTAACCCTGAAACTGATGAGTTTGTTTCTAATTGATGTTTTATGTTATTGTCTTTACAGTTGCTACACTTCACTCAGTTCTAATCCTTATTTTACTTGTTTTTCTATTTTTCTTGTCTTCTAGTTGCATAGGTATGTCAATCAAGTGGTGATTGATGACTCTTCTTCATCGGCTAGCCGAAGAAAAAGAAGGTTGAACCCGAGCATATTTATCAACCATGCTTAAGGTACATGGTCCCTTTCCTTTTATTTCCATTACATAAAGCAGAACCCACGACTCCTAGCGACCACATATTTCAATTTCCTTCATGCTTTAAGTTCTTTCACTTCGTCCTCACTCTCCTCCCACATGACCCAAACTATCTCTCTCCAGTGCTCGAGCAACGCCGAGAGATGAAAATTCGGGGATATATGTGAGTGTGGGACTGAGGTGAGAGTTGTTTGCTTTACTTCTATTCCTTTCTCATTTTCTCTTGAGGTGGCAATCCAGATTGTGACAAACCCATTTTTGGAGTCAACAAAGATGAGGCAATCCACACCCTATATCAATGGAGGTACTAGACACATTGGATTTTGTCTTTGCTAAGATAGAGCTGAGGTTCTACCAATAGGGTGATCTTCCCCATCACTCAGGGAACCAGACCCCCCAGAGTAGGACTCATTAGAGTTGGAGTCACCAGAGTCGTTCTCATTAGAATGGTGCTTAGTAGGATCAGAGCCATACTCCTGATATTTTCGACTATTTGACAACTTTCTTAAAGCTTTGCCTAAATGAGGTAGCAGCAGAGGCAGCTCTTAAGACTCGTGATAATACTATGTTGCCTTCCCTTGAGCATGCCTCAAGAGAGGGTAGTGGTGAGTGCTGACTATAGCTTTGTTGCTTGTATCTATTCATAAGACTCTTTGTTCCATTTTATATTAACACTTTTATCTGATAGTATTATGTTTATGGTGATGCTCTGTTCTAGTTACTATTCTTGGCTTTTTACCATTGTGTGCATGATTGGTTATTTTTTCTATTCTCTACTTTAATACCACTAAAAGATGGGGAGTCAAATCTTTTACATGGCTTAGCCTCTTGCAGGATGAGATTTTGCCTCGATCTTTTGTCAAGGGGCAAGAGCCTTTTAATAAGGTGGAAAAGAATATACAAAGCAAAAAGAAATAAGTACCCTTTTCAATGAAAATCTCCTCCCATATACCCTTGTTCCTAAAACACTTTGAAAAGAGGGCTAGATCTTCTCTCAACCCCTTGTAAGGTAAGATCTACCTTGGCTCTCGTCAAGGGACGTAAGCCATCTTAAGGTGTGGCAAAAGATTTATATATAGGAGGTGGAAGGGGCGAGAAGGGTGCACCTATTGTTCAATTGAGATCTTCTCCTACTGTTGTTCATGAAACACTTAAGCAATAGAGATTAGATCTTCAACATGGTTTAGCCCCCTTGCAGGGTATGGTCTATCTTAACTCTTGTCAAGGGGCATGAGCCTTCTTAAGGTGCGAAAAAAAAGTGGAAAATATGCAATGTAAGAATTGAAACGTGAAAGATTGGAAAGTGAAAATGAATGCAAAGGCAAGGTAAAAGGTAAGCCAAAATATCATAATGTATGTTTTTTAAATTTTTGAGTTTTATAATCTTTTGTGCTTTTTGAAATATGTAATAATATTTTTTAAATTTTAACTATTTTATTTTTTATGTTTTAAAATTATGTATTTTTTAGAAGAGAAATATATTGTTATAGATCATCCTCTTTCATTTGGTTTTTTTCTAGATTTGAATAGTCGACACCATGTGAGAAGAGGGTTCCTACTCGTAATCTTTTTGATTGTCAACCTTTGATTAGCTAGGGCTTAGCCTAGACTTGGTCGGTCCACCCATACCCTAAGATCAAGAAGAAAGAATTGAGTGGATGTCCTTGATAGCCTTTGGAGATGTTGGGTGGGATTTCTCTACTTACACCATTGGGGTTCGGCCTCTTCAGAACTTTTGACATTATAGTGCTAACCCTTTTCTTTTGATGTTTATAGCATGGTGCCACCAAGTATTTCTTTGAAGCATGTGTGGTACTTGCCCTCTTTACTATGCTCTCTCCTTTGATGATTTTCTCATACATGCTTTTTTCTATATTTAGAATGGAATCTGTCGAGATAGCCTCCTACTAAGGTTGGAGATGCTTTCGATACTAACCCTTCATAGTCTCATCCTCCTATCTTGGACAGAACATGAGAGAATTGGGTATGGGTATTTTTTCCACCTCTAGGTTTTTCCTTTCTTTCTCTTGAGTATCAGGTTGTCGACATTCTGAGATCAGGATGTGTTGTATGTGTTGGGCAATATCTACTTGACACCTAAGACTTACAAACTAAAGCCTTACCTATTGTTCTCTCTCAAGGTTCTTTTCTAATGTAAAATATTTTTTGAGCTAGACTATGCTCCATGGGTGATTTAGCTTTTCTCCATCAACATTAGTTAGTTTTTAAGTGTTGCCTAGGTGTTTCTCATTGATTACAAAAGTCCCTTCCCAGTTATGATGAAGTTTTAAGTGGTGATAGCCCTGCTTAATGAATATTCTTTTAACAACCATCACTTCAATTTCAAACTTTCTCTCCATCACTCACTTTTGATAAAACCTTTTGAGCCTTTTTTAGCAAGTTCTTGTATTTTTAGTGGTGGCTAGCCTTCTTTTGTCCAAGAGCTCAAGATGGGCAAGAAGGGATTCCCACCTCTCATCAATAGGGTTCTTTGTTGAGTTGGACATGGAGGGATGGAAGGAATGCATTGTACAAGTTTACCACCTCCATTTCATACACCAAGGCATATGGAGTTTGACTGGTAGGGGTCTGTATCAAATTATAGTAGGCCTATAGAACCATCCACTAGCTTATCTGTCCAGCCCACAAATTTGTTAGACTCGCAAGTTTTCTTGATGATCTTGATTATGGATTTTACTTGATCATTTCCTTGAGGGTAATATAGTGATGAATAATGCAATTTTATATAGTACATGTTGCAAAGATCATGTAGATCCTAAAAGAGGAATTGTGGTCTATTATCGGTGATGATGTTGCTAGGAATCCCAAACATGGCAATGTGCTTGATGAAGGAGCAAACTATTGATGCTTTAATCTCCATGAACACTTACACTTGTGCCCACTTGGTGAAGTACTCCCTTGTTGTTAAGAAGAAGGATTTTGCTCTTACCATGGAGTTGAGATCGCCCAGTGGACCAATGATATCAAAAATCCACATGGTGAAAGGCCATAGAGCAAGGATTGTATAAAGAGTAGAGGTGGGAAAATAGATTTCGTTGGCATGAATGGTAGTGCCCAACAAAGATGAAGCAATCTTCTTCTAAAGTCGGCCAATAATACCCCTATATGATGAATTTTTTATCAATGGCTTGAGCATTCATATGGCCACCACATGCTCCAAAGTTTGCTTATTTAAGTATCACTTTATCTTTTTCTTCATCTATGTATCGGAGTAAGATGCCACTTAGGCTCCTCTTGTAGAGTACTTTGCCTAGCACTATGTACTTATGAGAAACTCTTGATATGACTTGAGCTTGAGAAGAGATGTTCAGTGCTTGTTCAATGGCATAGGATTAATTGACTGTCACTTATCGTTCTCAGTTCAGTAGCACCATAGAAGTGAGTAGCTTCTAGCCCGGTCATTAAGGTTTCATATTCAATTTTAATCCCTCTATAATGAGAATTTTGATCACCATAAAAATATAATGCTTAAATATTCGAAGGTTAGATGAACATTACTTCCTCATTTGAGAGCTTTGACTGAATTAGATTAAAGATGGGTATAAGATGATTGGCAATATGTTCAGTAATAGCATAGACCTTGTGATCAACTTTTGTTAAACATAGGTGATCTCAAATTGAAAGAGAAAACTTTGTGATCATGCTAACCAAAATTTCAAGATAGATTTTTCATGAAAGAATTTAATTGAGTTGATGTGAGCAACTTAGCTAACCTTATGAAGGAGAAAATATTGTTTGAGTCTTTTGAACCACCTAGAACAAGGTGACACAAGTCATTTCCACTACAATGTACTTATGCTCGTAGATATTAAAGATCTTAGACAAATAATAAGTGGTTAGTCTTTTCCTTCTTCATCCACCTATGTAAGGATTTTTCAAGAGAGTTTTCTAACACCAAGATGTATAGCACCAAGGGCTTGCTTGGAATCTGAGATTTAAGCATTGGAGGACTTACAGGGTATTTCTTTAATCCATCAAAAACTTCCTAGCACTTTGAATCTTATTTGAACTTGCCCCCCACCATGGTTAACTAAGAAAGGTTTACACTTTTAGAAATATTGTAAGATAAACCGGAAAGAAACTTGTAGCCTCTTGATCAATTCTCAAAATTCTTTCATATTCTTTGGAGGCATACCAATGATGGCTTTGACCTTGTTGGGATAAATCTCATTGCCCATTTTTCTTTCTAGGAACCCTAACAACTTTCTAGATGAAACACCAAACATACATTTCTTAGGATTCTTCTTTAGATTTTATTCCCTAGCCCTTTGAAAGACCATTTTTAAGATTTATTGGTGATCTTCTTGGGCTTGTGACGTGACAACTAGGTCATCCATGTACACATCTACAAGTTTATGCATCATGTCATAGAAGATTGCCATCATAGCTCTTTGATAAGTAGCACAAACATTCTTCAATTTGAAGGGCATGATGACATAGTAGTAGGTTCCCTAAGGTGTAGTAAATGACATCTTCTCTTAGTCTTCTCCAATCAACTGGATCTAATTGTAGCTGTAATAGCCATCCATGAAATAGAGTCTTGTATCCAGTTGTGTTATCTACCAATGCATTGATATGGGGAAAACTAAAATCACCTTTAGGACTCACTCAATTTAAGTCCTTGAAGTCGATGAAGATCCAAACTCATTCATCCTTCATTATGAAAAGGACTATTTTTCCCAACCATTGTGGATAAATAACGATTCTAATGAACTTTACTTTGTGTAATTTGTCATCCTCTCTTTTCATTTTGAGTGCAATATCATGGAGGAACCTCCTTATTTTCTACTTGAACACGGTTGCTCCAGGTTTCAAAGTTAACTGATGTTCAACCAATGAGTTTTTCCAACTCTAGCATGTCTACATACATCTATATAAACATGTCCTTTTATACTTCATCTTATCATTTACAAGGCAACATTGTTTTGAAATATTTTTGAGTCTCATGTTTTGATTCAAACATGCAAGGCATCACTGGGAAAAAATATATGATTAATGGTATTTGTAACTACCTTGATTCTATCAAAATAAATTCTTTACATTGCAAGGCATGTTGACAATCGATAGACCCATGGAATGTAATCTACATCAAAAAAATTAAAGAGAACTACCGGTATGACTTAATTCTACTTGTCTTAGGTTGTTCTTTAAGAGTCGAGGGTAGATACCATCTCACACACAACACATCTCAATCTTAGAATCTGAATGACCGAACACTCGAGAGAAGCTAGGTAAGGCTCAGAGGTGGAAGAGAAACCCTCACCCTATTCTCTTCTATTCAGTCCATGATAAGCGGAGAAGACTAGAAGGGGAGAGTATCGAAAGCATCCACTGCCCTAGTAGGAGGCAATCTCAGAGGGTGCAAAAGAGTGCCAAAAGATAGGCAATGAACCCCATAGGCTTAAACAAATATGAGCCTATCTGAATGAGTACCCAAAACACTGAAAACAAAAAAGGTGCCAAAAGATGGGCAATAGCCCCATAGGTCAAAGCACCTATCCGAAGGTGTGCAACAAAAATAGGTTTGTCAATAAAGAAGAAAAGACCCGAAGAGGCCAAACCCCAACGGGCAATTGGGTGCAAGTAGAGAAATCTCTCTCGACATCTTTAGAGTCTATCAAGGACTTCCTTGTCAATTCTTCATTCTTAACTCCCAGGGTATGGGTGGACCAACCAAAATTAAGCTAAACTCTGGCTGATCGAATGTTAAAGGTTGGAAAGATTCTGGGTAAGGAACTCCTTTTTGCACGTGGTGTCTACCGCTGAACTTAGAATAACAACTAAGTGATGAGGGCCTTTATCAATACTATTTCTCTCGCCAAAAAATTGAATATTTTCAAATTTTCAAAAAAAGAATGAATATTTTTAAAACTCTAAAAACTTAAATATTTTAAAAAATATAAAAAATTGAATAGAATCTTTTCAAAATAAACTTCTTTTCCAAACTCCAACAAAAATTTTTAAATTTTAAAAAAATTATCACCATGTTTGGTTTAAATTTTCATCCTTACATTCATGTTTAATTTTAGTCTTCGTGTCCCATTTTCTTCATTGCATATTCATGTTTTGTTTTCAAACCCTTAAAAAGGCTATCACCTCTTGACAAAGGTCAAGGTAGACTAACTTGAAAGGGGGAGAGGCTAACATGGACCTCTACCACTTCTTGCTTTTATTCTTTGGGCATCTGCTTCTAGCCCCGAAGACTGAGAAAATCCATCTTATGTTTGTCCCCCTCTTAGCTAACTTGGAGTGTGTCAGTGAATATGCCTACTAGGAGTGATGCTTGCCCACCTTTTTGACAATCGTTCCCCTCGAGAGAGGGGTTTTATCCTCTAGAAGCTTCAAAATTTTTCTTCAAATAATTTATTATTTATGTTTCTCCAGTGCTTATCTACTTATGTGGTTATATGGAACCTTTTTTCTTGCAGGTTCGAAGCTATCTATACATTCCCTTGTGTTGTGTTGTGATTAGGAACCTTGGTCACTTCCCTTTGCTAGTGTGCTGGGTTCTATCTCATTCCATTGCCACCCACGCCCACCAAATGATGATGGTGCGACATGGTCTCGTCTGCTTGCAACATAGCTAGGTATTTTTATCCTTTTAATTTATGCTCTTATTTATTCCCCTGTGCTATCCATTCTCTTATTTTTGTGCAGATCTATTGGTAGCCATACCTTGAAATTGAAGACCACAATCAACCCTAGGTGGTCATGACACCTACCTTCATCGTATCAATGAGTAAGAGCCTTTGTGTATGAGGCTCATGCGTTGCATAGGGTTATCATGGAAGTGGGTCATCCTCCTATCCTTGCAGATGGGATGTTATACATGCTGCTTGGTCTACTTAGTTGATCGGATCAAGAGGTGCACCAAGACCCTACATATTTGGCACTCTAGTGGAGAGCTAGTGGTCTCTTCCACAATGAACAACTCTAACTATCTTCATCGATATACCGATGCTTATGGCTACCTCTTCGATACTGATTCTTAGGTAACCTTTTTTTACTGCCTTTATTCTTTTATTGTCATTGTTCTTGCCTTTACTATCTTTCTCATTTTTTAGGAGACTCATGCCTTGAACAATAAGCTGAAGATATAGATCACCAGCTTTGAGAAGCAAGTGTAGACTTTGCAACCGACTTTAGAGATAAGAGAAATCTCTTTTTTATTATCTTGTTGTGCTCCTTTTCATACGGATTGTCATTTTTATCTTTGGTACGAAAGAGGGCTCACCTTAGTGATGCTTCAACCTTCTAATATAGTAACAAGGTGGCTACTTTGCTTGTTGATCTAGCTTCAACAAACTAGGCCTTGGCAGTAAAGGAAACTAAGGTTCTTTCTACTTCCATTGCTTAATCTTGACATACCAGCTTTGATCCAATTAGTGAACTAATTTTTCAAGTTGCTAACTGTAAGCACCCGGAACGGGACATCCGCGGATCTCCCCCTCCCGGAACCCTTACGCCCGCCTCGGTGTGTGTGTCGGTGGGTGGTGTGTTATGTAGGTGTGGTCGCCAGGAACCAAAGGCTCCAAAATATGGTGGGATGAAAGAAAATGAAATAGAAAGATGACCGTCGTACCTTCAGAAGCGGGGAGATTGTTGAGTTCCGACTTCTCCTCTCTCGGCCGGCCGAAAGAAGAGAGCTTAGTGAATCCCTTGCCTTCAATCCGGTTGAAGCTCCGCCTCGATCGGATCTACCTAAGAATGTCCATAAGAAAACAAGGAGACAAGTGAAGGTTTCATTAGTTCTAACGAAAGCATAGTATCGTGCTCGAATTTAGATTCAAACATGCAAATGGGAAGAGACTAACCGGATTGGGACGAGATCCCAACCCCTATTTTTGGTAGGTTTTAAACATATATGAAATGCAAAAATGCTCTAAGACATGCTAAATAACATAGTGATCAATGCAAAAGCGAAAAAGGGAGAAAAGAACTCGATTAAACGGGCGATCGGACTTCGAAAACGATGAAACAAACTTCTGCCCTTCCTGGTGCCCTATATATAGGGCGCCAGGAGCAGGTGCCACCTTTATGGGGCGCGTTGACCAAGGTCAAAGCGCCCTGTATACGGGGCACTAGGTCTGGTCCGAACAGATTTTCTTCTTCTCTTCGCGACGCCGCTCCGGAGTGCTGGATGGCTTCCGGGACGAAGTAAGAGGTCCTCCTTGTAGACAATATGCAAATAAAGCTAGTGGAAAGTGGTTTGGGTGCTGGATGTATGAGGAGAGTCGGATAGGGGCTCTCAAAGTTGGAGAAAAATCATATTTCTGGGTGACGAGACGAAGGTTTTAGGGTTTTTGGTGGAGGATTTTGGATCGATTTGGAGGCTTTTGGAGGGTGAATGTGGCTTAGAATCGTAGTGTTGGATGAGCTCTAGGGTGGCACGGAGTTGGAACCTCCTTTTGGTCTCAAATGGGGGTCTATTTATAGCCCAAAAGAGGGCACTTTGGCCATTTTCGAAAAACAGTGCCATGTGGCATAGCGCCCTATATATGGGGTGCCAGCATCATGAGATATGTCAGGTCGACAAGACAAGTCACTGCGGGGGGTCAAATCGGCCTGTCAAATCAATTTAATTTGGATCCAGGCGCCCTGTATACAGGGCGCCTGGTGCCCTGTATACAGGGCGCCTGGTGCCCTGTTTATAGGGCGCCTGGTGCCCTATAAACAGGGCGCCTGGTGCCCTATTTATAGGGCGCCTGGTGCCCTATAAGTAGGGCGCTAGGTGCCCTTATACACAGGGTTTTGCCCTCTTTGAAATGTGCCAAAAACCTCGATTTTTCCGGAAAACTCGGTTCCCTTGAAAGGTTACTCAAATATACTTCATGAAAACAAGAATTTAAGCTCTCCAACTAGGCCAAAATTGCGTGTCTACAGCTTGCCTCGCCTTGGCGTCGGCTTTGTAGGGGAGTGACACGAATGAAGCGTAGGCGAATGTAGCGAAGCGTAATGAGGCGTAGCGGAATGAAGTGGTAATGGACTGAAAAGTGACGCCAAGGTGTAGATTTAGACACGCCCTCATTGGCCTAGTTGAGTGGAATGAAACTTTACCGGACTCCGAGATTACCCTTTGTCTTATCGAAACCTTCCCTCTGGTTGATTGGTTAAAGAGAAGAACAAGATGCGAAAGTAAATAACTAAAATCCCACGTGGGGAGAATTGTTACCGGCCAGGACCCGAACTGCATGGTGTGCTGGACTCGGCAGAAATGCGGTAAATTGCGAAAAGTAAAGAGGAGACAACCAATCAACCAAGGTTGGGTTCTTCAAATTCATAAGGTTTTACTCAACAATACCGGTTTAGTTCGACGTGTAAAAACTTCTTGTTTTAATGAAAACATCGTTGAAACATATTGAAAGCCGATTTTTCGGAAAAACAAGACCTCCTCTAGGGGCTATAAAAGGCCATCTTTAAAAAGGTTCATGATGGGACTGGAAGGAAGCAGGAAATGGTTGTGGTGGAATGATGCATGTATGAAATGATGCATGCTGGGTTTAAAGAAATACAAATAAGTATAAGAAAATAGTTGAAGATATAGGTTGAACATGACGGGTCAGGACATTTATGAAGAAACCGCCGTCCCCGCATATTCAACTTTGGCCTATCCGCAAGCTTAGGGAATGACTGAGCCCTCACTGATTTTGTTGAAGGGGTTCTCAGGCTCGGCCCCCCTCTAGACTTGAGGTCTTCAACATCTCAAATATTATTTATTTTGATAGATGCAATACTAAATGCAAGTCCTAATAGGGGTCGGAGTAGTCCACTTTTTTTCAATTTTTGATTTTTTTTATGTTTTTGCTTCCTCCAAGTGTCTGGGGATATGAAGTTGGCATGCCTTCTCCTGTTCCTTCATCCACTTGAGAAAAGAGGTTAGAACTTTATTTTGGCTTAGTCCCTTGCGAGGAGAGGGCAAAGTTGCCTTGATCTTTTGTCAAGGGACATCGGCCTTATCAAGGTAAAGACAACAGAAAAACATAAGTATGCACAAAAGGAAATATGCAAAACTGAAATTAAACATGAATGCAAAGGCAGCTAGTCAATCTAGATAGCAAACTTTAGGTGTTTTGAAATTTTTGATTTGTTTGGGTTTTGATGGTTTTATAATGTTTTTGATGTTTTGGAACTTTTATGATTTTTGGTGTTTTGGATATTTAATTTTTAAGAGTTTTGACTTTATAGATTTTTTTTGGTGTTTTTGAAGTTTTTAATTTTTGGTTTGGTGTGAAAGAAATGACCATCTCATCCTTTGCCTTGCTTGCCATAGGTGCCTCTCATTGTTACCTAAGGGTTAAGAGTAGGCATCACGTGTAAGAAAGTGCCTAGTCCGAGATCTTCTGACCTTCTACCTTCGATAGGCTATGGCTCTTCTTGGATCCAGTCGGTCAACCTTACCCGCAAGGTTAAAGAGGGAAGAGGATTGGTGGTAAGTCCTTAGTAGGATTCGGGGGTGTCGAATTTGTTTCTCTACTAGTGCCCGCATTGCCCGTTTGGGATTTGATATCCTTGGGTCCTTCCTTCTAGCCCTTTTCTTTGATGGCCCACATTCGGACAGGTCTCTCTTTTTCTTTTGCTTGATTTTGACCTCGAGGGGTTCATTGCCCATCTTTTGGAGCCTTTTTCTTGGGCTTTTGTTGGTATACATTCATACGGGTCTATTCTTTTGCCGACACGAGGGGTCATTGCCCATCTTTTGGTACCTTTTCTTCTTTTTTAAGAAGCCAGACCTTCGGAGGCATTTCCCAACTAAGGCAATGGGCATTTTCGATACTCCTTATTCTATCCCCTTTCATCTATTCTGGACCGAAACGAGAAGAGAATGGGATTGGGTTGACCTTCTCTTGCCAAGCGTTGCCTAGCTTTCTCTCTGACTTGCGATCATCGGATCTCAAAACTAGGTGTGTAGTGTGTGCAGTATGATGCCTATCCTTATTTCCCTAAGCGACAAGTTGATGCACCGGGCAAGTAAGCATTAGATGCTATCATTATACTTCACACCTTTGGATTTTATAGATTTTTTGTGACTTTTGTTTTTAAGGGAAATATCTTTTGAGGTATACACCATTCCAGGGATGAGCTAGTTCTTCTCCTTCTGCATTAGTCAGCTTATATGAATTACTGGGATAAACAGCAGAAATTACATACGGACCCTCCCAATTAGGTTGAAGTTTGGAGCGGGGACCGCCTGGCTTAACAAATATTCTTTTAAGCACAACCTCACCGACTTCAAATTTTCTCTCCACCACCCTCTTCTGATAAAATCTTTTAAGTCTATTCTGGTAAGATCTAGCTTTCATCCAAGAGTTCGAGTTGCGCGAGAAGAGAATCTCGGCGTTCATCCATCGGGATATCTCGATTGATCTGGACTCGGAGGGAAGGAGTGATTACTTCGTATGGAACTACCGCCTCCATCCCAAATGCCAAGGCATAGGGGGTCTGGTCCGTTGGGGTTCGAACAGAAGTGCGGTAGGCCCATAGAGCATCAACTAGCTTATCTGGCCAGTCTGCGAATTTGCTGGACTTACAAGTCTTCTTAATGATCTTTATCAGGGTCTTATTGGTGGCTTTTGCTTGACCGTTGCCTTGAGAATAATATGGAGATGAATGATGCAATCTGATGCAATACCTGTTGCAAAGGTCGCGCAGCTCCTGGGAGATGAACTTTGGTCCGTTGTCAGTGATGATGATTGCCTTCTGTTGGATGTAGGTGATGTTGAACTGAGAGAGGAAGAAATCCCAAAGTTTGATCAATGTTATCCTTCTCCTCATATCGGATTTCATCCAGCTGAATCGCATTTTCTAGATACTCCGGTAGCTTGGCGCATTCTAAGCTCTTCTGGGCTGACTGATGCAAGTATCTTCTTGGAACTCTTCTACCTCTGATTTTTGTCCTATTTTTATTGGAAACTAAACCTAAAGAAGAATAAGGTAAATAAGAGGAGGAAGAGGAGGTGGATGGAGAAGAATTTATTGGAGAGGATGGAGGGCAAAGGAGGTCAATCAAGGATCTGGCGGCTCCTTGGGTCGAATGCCCTTCCGAGGCAAGTTGCGATGTTTCCTCGATCGAAATATGAGTTTCGAGGATGTTGTTTTTTGGGGAGTGCTAAACATGAAGACAGAATGGGCGTCAGGTGCCTGATTTGGGTTGAGATCAACTACGGGAGCCAAAGTAGGTGGAGATATTGATAAAGAGGGGAAGACTTCGAGCAATGTTTGATAGAGGGGGCTTTCGGGCCCAATGTTGACAGAAAGAGGTGATGGGCCAGTAGGCCGGATGATCATAGAGGAAGATGGGTTCATGGACCCAATAAGAGGAGGATGCGGGCTTAAGGGCCCGGGTTTAGGAGATGGGCTCGAGGGCCTGAGAATTGGAGAAAATGGGCACAAAGGCCCAGATTCAGTAGAGGGGCTCGATGGCCCAAGAGTTGGAAGAAATGGGCACAAAGGCCCATATTTAGTAGAGGGGCTCGGTGGCCCAAGAGTTGGAGAAAATGGGCACAAAGGCCCAGATTCAATAGAGGGGCTCGGTGGCCCAAGAGTTGGAGGAAATGGGCACAAAGGCCCAGATTCAATAGAGGGGCTCGATGGCCCAAGAGCAACAAGTGGGTTAGTGGACCCATAAGTTGGGCCTGAGGGCCTAGAAATAGGGATCGGGCCAAGAAGCCCGGGGAGAGCGTCATAGTGAGTTGGGGCATCGGCCCCAAAAGATGACGTAATGAGGGAAGGCCCTCGTGGAGTTGGTTGGACTTTTTCTCGAGTCGGTTTGGCAATATGACCCTCAGGTGGGTCAACAGGTGGTTCAGCCTGGAGTGGTTCATTGCTTGACCCTTCTTCATCAGTGGAAAACAAAAGAGATATTTCTGGATACAAGTCATCTTCAGGGTCGTTGGTTCTTCTTCTTTTGTCTTGCTCTAGCTCTTGTTCTTCCTTGTTCTCAGCCAGTTGAATGGTTTCTTTCTTGATGAAAAACTTTTGTAAGCATCCAGAAAAGTATCTGCTTCTGAGATTCTGACCATTCGTTGTCGTTCCATCATACCTAACCCCACTTTTTGGTTGTAACCTCATTAGATTGATTGGCTCAACTATGCCTTGTAGTTCTTTGCCTAGTCCTTGGCCTTCTCGATATCCCAAACTCTTCATTATGTGCCAACCAATAGTTTCATTTTTCTCTCTTTTCCTTCTCCACACTTGCCTGGGCTGCTTACTTATTTCTGGAAGATCCAAGATTGTCAAAATTGGCTCGTTTGGCAACCCAAGGGGTGGTGGTGGAGAAGATGGATGATCTAGGGGCATGCTAGTCACCTTAATCACCTGTCCCTTGTAAGGGAATTTAAGACACTGGTGATTGGTGGAGGCGTCTGCCTCTAGTGCTTCCAAGTAGGGTCGTCCCAAAATAGCTCTGTATGTCGGATCCATCTCTAGTATGTGAAAGTTGACAGTGACTGTCTGAGGTCCGAGTTTGACATTCAATGTAATCATGCCGTCAGCGGGCTTCTTTGAATTATCATATGCGGTCACTGTTATTTGAGATGGCCGGATGTCCTCCTCGGAGATTCCACAAAGATGTAATGTTTCTGGTGGCAGAACATTAATGGATGCTCCGGTATCGACCAAACATGACTTAATGCCTACACCATTGATGTGGACTGTGATGCACAAGGCACATTTCCTTATTTCCGGGTCGGCCAACTCTTCCTTTGTGAATGTAAGGGCCGGGTACTCACTTCTCGGGACCAGAACTGATGAGATTTTTTATGGGGGGAGGCTCTCATTCACCATTACCCGCTATAAGTATTGTTGGAGAACCTCTTGATGGACTTTGGATCTTTTGATCAACTCTAAGATAGAGATCCGTGCCGGGGTTTTATCAAGATGCTTCAATAAGTCATAGGATGTCCCAGGCAACGGTTCTTCGATGTGTTCTTCTTCTGTTTCTGGTACCAACCCTGGCTGACCGGCCTGGGGAAAGACCCTTTGGAACATGCGCCCACTTCTGAGTACTGTGGCAAGTTGAGGAGCTATGGCTGGGGTGGTAGTGGTGGGTGGTGGGTTAGGTCGAATGATGGGAACTCTTGCGATGGGTGTAATGATGGTGGTTTGAGGCATTGTAGGGTAGGTAGGTTGTGAAGGTACAGTTGCTCGGGGCGGGATGATGATGGGTCCTAGTGGTGGTGATGTTTGTAGTGGATTAATCGGGCGGATTAGGGTCCGTCCCGATTGGAGTTGTGTGGTTGGTGATGTGATGATGGGTTGTGATGGCGTTCGGATGATGAGCATTCTGTTTAATGTGATGGGATCATGTGACATAGTTGTTCGGGGTATCGAGTGGACGGTTCGGTTAGGAGGGTGAAGTAAGTTGATGTGCATGGAGGAGGCGGCTCCCTCGACTTGCCAATTCTGGCCCCGATCTTGATACTCCTCGGAAGAAATCATGATGGGATTAACGTGTTGATTCCCAGGCGCGGGTGCATGTAGAGGTAAAGGGTTTTGGATAATCCCCAGGCCGGGGTTCTGTTGTTGTTGCTGCTGAGCTGGTGCATGCTGTCGTTGAGGTTGATTTTTCACTATTCTGATGTATCCCCCCATCTGGTCCCAGTCAATACTGCCTTGCTCATTAAGATCGTGGATATAGTCTTTGAACTGAAAACAATTTTCCACGGTGTGCCCAGGATGTCTATGGAACAAGCAGTATCGCTCTGTGTTGGCATTCTGAGGCCACTCCGACTTCTCCCTTGGCAATGCAATTTGCCCTGCCGCCATGAGTGCATTAAAGATGTCCATGAGAGAGTACGGCAAAGGCAGGTAATCGTTCCTCTTCGGTCCAACTTTTCGGGGTTCGTAGGCCATGGGAGGGGGTGCTTGGTTGTAGTTGGCCAGTTGTTGCCGCACTGGTTGGGGAACTGGGGCTTGCGGTCGTTGAGGGATCGGGGCTTGGTGCTGACGGGGCTGGAACTGAGGTTGAGGTTGAGGTTGACGAGGGTTTCTAAATGGTTGATTTTGTTGAGGGTTCCTGAACTGGTGTTGATAATTTATAGGTGGGTTCCCTACAATGTTAAGGTTTTCGTTTGTCACTACGCCCTCAGTCACTGGGCCGGTTGTGGTAAAAGTGGTTTTCTTGATAGCTCGGGGTCTAGGATCAAACAAGTTCATGATAGGTGAGTCCCTAAGCTGTGTCTGAATATACCGTGCCCTCTCATAAAGTTCACTCATGGAGGTGGGGTGATGCAAAGCCAGCATATTCTTTAAGGCCGGAGTGGCATTAGTGATGATCATCTTCACTTGCTCTGGTTCTGAAATGGAATCAGTAAGCTTTTCTGCCATGGATCTCCACCTATCAGCATATCTGGTAAAATCTTCATCATTTCTCATTCTTTCGGCCATGAGGTCAGTGATGGAATATGTTGGTCCGACCCTATCTTGATATCTCTGCAAAAATTTAGCTTTGACAGTTTCAAAGTTACTCGCCTCCAAAGAGTCAAGCGAGTAGAACCACTCTAAAGCTGAACCCTCTAATGATCTTCTGAAAAGAAAAGCGAGGGCCCTTGGATCATTTTGCCATATTACCGACTCATAAAGAAAGTCCTTGATATGAATGAAGGGATTACCGGTTTCGTTGTAGCGACGGTATACCGGCATCTCAGAGGGAGGTAGATGAAAAGTGGGGAGAGAAGGAAGAGAAATTTCGGGGACTGCCTAGGTGTCGATTAAACGTCTAAGCTCTTTATACTGCTCATCCATGCGATTGATCTTGTTAATCATGGCCTGATCGACAGAAGGTTCCCTAAGAGGAGGAGGAGAAGTGGGTGCTTGGTGCACCGGAATCGGGATTTGGTGGGCCGAAGTGACCGGATGAGAAGGGTATATTGGGGGATGCACCAAAGGGTGAGTAGGGTTGAGACGATTAGAAGAATAAACTGGTGGTCTAGAAGGGACAACAACATTTGTATTGGGGTGATCTAGATTAGCCACTGGATGAGGAGAAATTGGGGCTATGAGCCCGGTATGGGAATGGCCATGAGTGGGCACATTGGGTTGGTGTGCCACTGACTGAGGGGTAGAGATATGAAGGCCACGTTCGGGAGGAATGTGGTCAGTGGGGGACTTGCCCTTGAGGATGGCTTTGATAGCCTGGAGTTGGGTAGGGTCGGCATGAGAGAATGTCTCCCAAAGTGAATTTGGATTGGGTCGAGGAGAAGTTTGACTAGGTTCAGGGATAACTTCAGGTTCATTGACGGCACACACGGCATCAGGGTAGAAATAAGACTGGTCGTATTCCAATTGTAGTTGCTCGCATCTTTGATCCGCCATTCCGATAACTCGACCTGACCTCAAATTCATAAACACGACAGAAAAAGAAGGTTGGCAAATAAAAGTTCAAGGATTTTTTTTTGGTTTTGATTTTTGACCTCTTTTGTTTTGATTTTCTTTTGTTTGGACAAGCAAGTTGTCAAGCAAATTAACCTCAAGTAAATTTTTTGTTTTGGTTTTTTTTAGGTGATTTTGGGATTTTTGTTTAATTTTTAGTTTTTGTTTGCAAATAAGTAATAGCAAAGACATGGAATGATCAACGCAAATTTTTTTTTTGTTTCAACCTCAAATTAATGGCTTGTTAAGAGAAATATTGTCCACTCAAATAAATGGGTAGGACCCTATGCTCTCACAACACCGAGCAATCTAAGGTTGTCACTCTTTTCACAACGATAGGTAATAGGTACTCCGGGTTTTGGGATAAAATGGTACAACCAGCCCGATCAGTGAAGAGGGAATCCTTCACGTCTGGGGACTTATGGAGGTCTTGATGGAAGCTACCCGGTCCTTCCGAGAGGGAATCCCCGGAGGAGGAGTTGGCAACCACCAAGAGGGGTGTTTGGATGTGTGGGGCTTTGGGAGGAGAGAGCCTCCCTTCTCGGATGTCCTAAGGAGACGGGCGGACCCGAAGCTCCGATGCAAACTAAATGCAAGTGAAATTTCAAGGAATAAGAAGCAACCAAGAAGAAAATAAAAGCATACAATGATTAATGAGATGTTGTAGGAAGCAAGTGAACAAGACAATGATATGAAATTAAGCTAGGATGGAAGAAAGAACTAATTTAACTAAGCATTCTTTGAAAGATTTGTTAAAGGAGAACTAGACTTAGCAAAGAAGATGATATCTAAAATACTAAGGTGAAATAAGTTGATTATCAAAGTTGGAAATCAGATGGATATGCTTTAAAAAGATAAACGGAGAGCAAGTAAACTTGGAAGAAACAAGATGATGCTTCGAAGAAAAGTAAGCAACGTAAACAAGCAACAATGTAAGGAAAATGGAAATGACTCACATGGAAATGAAAGTAAACATGATTTTCAGATGGACATTCTTAGGAAATAAAGTGGGATTTCACTAAAGCAAAGTCGGTCCCACCGTGGTCGCCAAAAGGTGTAAGCACCCGGAACGGGACATCCGCGGATCTCCCCCCCCGGAACCCTTACGCCCGCCTCGGTGTGTGTGTCGGTGGGTGGTGAGTTATGTAGGTGTGGTCGCCAGGAACCAAAGGCTCCAAAATATGGTGGGATGAAAGAAAATGAAATAGAAAGATGACCGTCGTACCTTCAGAAGCGGGGAGATTGTTGAGTTCCGACTTCTCCTCTCTCGGCCGGCCGAAAGAAGAGAGCTTAGTGAATCCCTTGCCTTCAATCCGGTTGAAGCTCCGCCTCGATCGGATCTACCTAAGAATGTCCATAAGAAAACAAGGAGACAAGTGAAGGTTTCATTAGTTCTAACGAAAGCATAGTATCGTGCTCGAATTTAGATTCAAACATGCAAATGGGAAGAGACTAACCGGATTGGGACGAGATCCCAACCCGTATGTTTGGTAGGTTTTAAACATATATGAAATGCAAAAATGCTCTAAGACATGCTAAATAACATAGTGATCAATGCAAAAGCGAAAAAGGGAGAAAAGAACTCGATTAAACGGGCGATCGGACTTCGAAAACGACGAAACAAACTTTCGCCTTCCTGGTGCCCTATATATAGGGCGCCAGGAGCAGGTGCCACCTTTATGGGGCGCGTTGACCAAGGTCAAAGCGCCCTGTATACGGGGCACTAGGTCTGGTCCGAACAGATTTTCTTCTTCTCTTCGCGACGCTACTCCGGAGTGCTGGATGGCTTCCGGGATGAAGTAAGAGGTCCTCCTTGTAGACAATATGCAAATAAAGCTAGTGGAAAGTGGTTTGGGTGCTGGATGTATGAGGAGAGTCGGATAGGGGCTCTCAAAGTTGGAGAAAAATCATATTTCTGGGTGACAGAGACGAAGGTTTTAGAGTTTTTGGTGGAGGATTTTGGATCGATTTGGAGGCTTTTGGAGGGTGAATGTGGCTTAGAATCGTAGTGTTGGATGAGCTCTAGGGTGGCACGGAGTTGGAACCTCCTTTTGGTCTCAAATGGGGGTCTATTTATAGCCCAAAAGAGGGCACTTTGGCCATTTTCGAAAAACAGTGCCATGTGGCATAGCGCCCTATATATGGGGTGCCAGCATCATGAGATATGTCAGGTCGACAAGACAAGTCACTGCGGGGGGTCAAATCGGCCTGTCAAATCAATTTAATTTGGATCCAGGCGCCCTGTATATAGGGCGCCTGGTGCCCTGTATACAGGGCGCCTGGTGCCCTGTATACAGGGCGCCAGGTGCCCTGTTTATAGGGCGCCTGGTGCCCTATAAACAGGGCGCCTGGTGCCCTATTTAAAGGACACCTGGTGCCCTATAAGTAGGGCGCTAGGTGCCCTTATACACAGGGTTTTGCCCTCTTTGAAATGTGCCAAAAACCTCGATTTTTCCGGAAAACTCGGTTCCCTTGAAAGGTTACTCAAATATACTTCATGAAAACAAGAATTTAAGCTCTCCAACTAGGCCAAAATTGCATGTCTACACTAACTTGCAAAGTTTGCTACTTCGTCATCAACTAAATCTTGTTCTAGGATTCAGGCCATGAAGGCTCAGTTGAAGACCTATAAGGAGCCTATGGATGTTACTTAGCTACATCTACGGCTGGCCTTGCTAGAGACTAGCCATGACAGGGAACTTCTTTTGCTTGAGAGACAACATTCTTTGGAGGTAGGAGAGATAGTGAGAAGGATCAAATGAATTGTCAATGACCATATTTACATAAGGATAATTAGGTCAAAAAATCAAAAAAATAAAAATTTACTAAAACAGTCTAGAAAATTGGGTTAAGTGCAAATCCACTAAAAACATTAAAAAAATGTCTACTTTTAAGTAAACATAAAAACTTTAGAAAACTCTTCCAAAATTTATGAAAAATCTAGTTTTGCAAATAAAATTTTTTTGTAAGGCATTCATAAATATCTGAAAATGGTGATTTTTATTGATGTAGCTTGCTAACATTTTTATTGAAAGAAATTTTCATCAAATTTAAGCTCTGGAAAATTCATTCTTTATTCATATAAAAAATGACCACAGATATGAGACACAACGTCAAGGCAAAGTAAAGACAATCAAGTATGTAAAAGCCTCAGCCAGGAAAGGTAGGGTCATTTCCTTTCCATATCTTTGTCAGTGGGCAAGTCGGATTGCCTAACTCATCTTCCACAAAGTAGCGGCAGTTTGAACCTTCTCTTCATTGTTAGTAGAACTGAGCTTCCTATCCTTAATAAGAGAAATGTGTGATAGAAATGGTAGCTTATAGTGAGGCAATCCAATCTAAGAGTATCACCGGTGAGCATTGTAAACATGAAGAAAGTAGTAGTTACCAAATGGAGGTCAACACACAGAGTGAAGCATATTTGTAAATATCTCTCTCTTCATCAAGGCTATTGGGGCATGAAGGAAGCCTCACGTGATTCATGTTAGCAAGGTGTGTGTGCCATTCTGGTCTCTTCTTCAACTTCACACACTTGTTCATCACTTTATTGTCAAAGCCAAGTGGCCACGTATGGAAACAACAGACAATAATGGAAAAGCTAAGAGATAGTCTTTGCACCAATTGATGGATCAAGTTTTAGATAGTAATCAGCCCATCATGCCAGGAGAAAGGCACTACTAAATGGTGGATGTCCCAAGCTGTTAGAAATCAGGCTGTAGTATAAGTAACCAAGCACAAAAGGATTGATCCTCTCTCCATTCTAGTTCCTCTCATATAGGACAGCTATTTTGGATCCATAAATCCATCTTCCGTAGGAAATAAAAAAGTCACTGCTAGACAAGAGGCAAACCCCTTAAGTAGCTAAAGCTCATTGGTACCTGTTGACTCCATAAATGGGTTTGTCATTATCCAGATCGCCACCTCAATAAGGAAAGAAAAAGATAGGAAGGAAAATACGGAAAAGAACTCTCACCTAGGTCCCACACTCACATTGATCCCTAAACATTTATATCTCAGCATCGCTCAGGCACTAGAGTCAATTTGGGTCATGTGGGAGGAGAGTGAGGATGGAATAAAAGGAACTTAATACATCAATAAAATTGGAAGAAGTGGTCGCCAGGAGCCACGGCTCCACTTTATGTAATTGAAATAAGAGAGAGAATTAATTGTGTGTACCTTAGAGTGGGAGATCAATGTTCGGGTTCAACATTCTTCCTCGTCAGCCAGCCAAGAGGGAGAGTCCTCAACCACCACTTGCTTGATGTACTGTGCAACTAGAAGACAATAAGACAAGAAAACAAGTGAAAGTGGCATGAGAAAGGACAATCGAAAAGAAACTCACCGCTTTTGGAGTTAGCCCTAACCCCTTTTTTTAATTTTTTATGATACATGAGATGATGCAAAAACTAAATAAAAATAATATATAAATGATGTTGGATGAATGATGAAGAAGAAGAAACATAAATGGCTAAAATTGAAGCTAAAATAGGGAAGATATCACGGATCTGACTGGACAACACACAGGTATGGACGCTCCCTTCACTTGATGGTGCGGTGGGCGTGCCCTTGGTTTGGGGGCGCGTTGATATTGTCTGGTGCGACTTTGTTACAGAGCTCGCCAAGGGCAGTCCCATTGTTGGAATTGAGTGACATTTGTTGCAATGGATAAAGAACATGGAGATAACATCTCCCCAATATGTCCGTATAGCCCTATAGAAATTATGGAAGTGGACAAAAATTGAAAAACAGTACCATATTACGCGACTTTGTTGAAACGATCACCACAGACAATCCAAAGGTCTGAATGAACTTTTGGACTTACAAAGGGTTATTTAAGGTGAAGACAATTTGGATTGAATTCTATGATAAATGATCTGAATTTACTTGATAAGTTGGATCTTAGACGATGAAGTTCTGGAAACCACCGGCACAACGTCTATGTAGGACATCCTATGGGCACCACAGATATTGGAATTGAATGGTTCTTATTGGAAATGAAATATGACTCACCAAGGAACAGTTTCTATGAAAGATTTATAAGCTGAATCTGCCTTAATTGTATTGAAATTGACTAAGAAAATGATGACTGAGAAGAAGAGACTCCGGATCTATCTGTGCAGCACCGGTGTAGAAGCTATCACGAGTAGTAGAGACGTAGGAATTGATCACCGTTTGTTGGAGACAAAATTTAGCTCGATGATGAACACATATTATGAACAATTCTCAGCCAGAAAATGCTCAAGGAATTATGTGGAAGCTGATGATCAGCACAGCAGTATGTTGGAGCATAGATCGGCTTTTCTCTTACTTTGGGATGATCTGCGGCCACCGGGATAAAAAGAGGACAAATTGGAGACTTTTAGACGAGACTAGGGTGGCTGGAGGATGAGGAGAGGCATCCTGAGTCATACCCCAATGGCCAGAATTTATAGAGAATCAAAACTGATGAAAAATAGGGAAACAGACTGAAAGTGCCCCTAGGTTGGGGGCAACGCTCTCAACTTGGGGGCACACAGGCCACACCCTCAGCTGAGGGTTGACGGCACAGCCTGCGCGCCCTCACTTTGAGGGCACGTTCAGCACGTCATTGCAAAAAAACTCTGGAAAATTCCAGAAACATGCTAAAAATTAGATTGACAAAATGAATACGCCCCCGACGCGGGGGCTCAAGGGCGCAGCCAAAATAATCATTTTTAAGAGGGGAAACTTTCCTAAAATTGGTTTGGAAAGTCGAAAATAGGGCAAGTTTTTGGTTTCAGGAACCAACTGCTCCCTCAGTTCTCGGGCGCATTAACTGTGCCCTAGGACTGAGAGCACGTAGACCGTACCCTCAAAGTGAGGGTGTGCAGACCACGCCCCCAGTTCGGGGACGCGCTGAACCTTTTCCCCTGTGTTTGTTTCGTTCGCAAGCCGTAACTTGCAAATGAGATGTCCGTTTCTACTCCCGTTTGTTGTGTATAAAAGAGGACCTATAAATATAGCTCCCCAAATCAGCAAACCAGCTAGCACATGTCCCAAGACCTACAAACATGTCTCTAATTTACAATTCTAAGGATGCCAAAGGCCGGAGCAGTGATCCGAAACTCAAAAAGGTTGGCAATAATGTGAAAAACTTTGGAATGATCCAGAAAGTCGATGGTAATCTGTACAACTTGGGTTGATGACTGTAAACAACAGGAAGGACTGAGAAAACTCAGAAAGGTGCTCGAAAGATCTGGGGATGACCCGAAGAACTTGGCAATACCTAAAAAGCCAGCGGCACACTGTACAACTCGGTTTGACGATCGAAAACGATGGGAAGAACCTGAAAAACTTGGAAAGATGCTCGAAAAAGCCAAGAATGACCCGGAGAACTCAGAATGACTGAAAAATTTGGCATCAACCCGTAGAAATCAGGTTGATGATAAAAAATGCGGAGAGGAACCTGGAAAACTTGGAGAGATGCTCGGAAGAGCCGGGATGACCTGAAGAACTCGTATTGACAGAAAAGGCCGGCAGCAACTTGTACAACTTGGGTTGACGACCAAAAATGACGGGAGAAAACTGAAAACTTAGGAAGATGAAGAGCTGGGGATGACCTAGAGAACTCAGAATGACTGGAAAAGCCGGCAGCAACCTATACAACAAGGGTTGATGACCAGAAATGACTGGAGGAACCAGAAGGACTCAAAAAGATCCAAAAAGACAAAACTTAATGACCAAGTGACACGGAGATACCCAGTGGGGTTTCATGCCAACTGATGGTCAGAAAATGATGGGATGAATCTAATATGCCTTGGCCCCCTGGTAGTGACTAGGATGACTCGACAGCAACCGAGAAACTCTAACAGTAAGCAAAAAAATGTACAATGACTTGACGAAAGGATACGACACAATAGTCCTCACTCAACAAACACATATTTGACCAGGGATGGACAACTCTTTCTCAGATTTCCAGTAAGCTCCTCAGCACATTCAAAAGGATGGTTCAACTTGATTTTAAAGGTCTAAAAGAGATGTTGCCTAATAAAATAAGTGTTTTAAGCTCCAAATATGGCCAAATTGGCATGTCTACAGCTTGTCTTATCTTGATGTTGGCTTTGAAAGGGAATGGTATGTAGCGAAGTGAAATGTAAAGAAACGTAGCGAAGAAAAATAGCAATAGACTGAAAAGGTGGCATCAAGGTGTAGATATAGACGTGCTCATTGACCAAATTTGACAAAGTGACTCTTCTCACATTCCTTGGATCACTGCCACATTCCATCAAGTATTCCTATGTCTGATTGGTAAGAGGTGTACCATGGGCACGAGAGAAGAATAACCAACCCCCAACGCCATGGGGAGTCCCCGAATCATGGGTTCATAGGTTCATATCAGTCAGCAACCTGATCTTTGTGGTGTATATTATGATGGGCTAAAATTTTAAAAGAGATTCGTTTTGTAAAATAGAAGAATTCCAATCGAGCATCTTTAGGCTGTCAAATTCATTTGAGTTTTCCAAAAGATATGATTTGATTCAGAATGGAATGACCTCGAATTTCTAAAGATAAATGTTTAAGCTCAATCAATAGATCGTGATAATAATGGTGGTGCAAGAATGATGATCATAATGGGTGCCCATGGTGGGATAGAAAATGAGGTGATTGCCATAGTGGGATAATAGCGAGAAAGTGTTGCAATGGCCATGGTGGGATAGTGATGAAAGATGTTGTGGGACACAAGGTGATTATATTAGATGATGGACACGGTGGGACTAAAGAACATGGTGGGATATTGAAAGCATCATAATTGGGATAAATAATGGCATGAAAAGACCCAGTGGGATTCAGAGGAAGTGATGACCATGGAGAGATGTAAAGATGATAAGCAAGAATACAATGGAACTAATGCAAAACTATACGATGCATGTTGCGCTTAAAAAAAGTCAAAACTTTACTTAATAAATTAGTTGAAGAAATAGATTGAACATCAAAAGTTAGGATACCTAATCGGGAACCATCATCCCTCAATATTTAATTTTGGCTTATCCGTGAGCACAAAGAATGACCTGACCATCGTGAACTTTGTTGAAGGGGATCTCGGGTCTGGTCTTCTTCATACTCATGGTCTTTAACATCAATGCATAAATAAATAGTAATGCACCTAATATATGCTAAAAGAAGAAATGAAAATGATGAGTTTGCGATGTGATGACACGCATTCACACAAAAGGGTTCATGTGCCCTGATGAGGAAATGAAGCTATGTTGAAGAAAGTTCCTCGACAAAGTTAAGACCAAGGCAATGGTGATACCTCCTTCTAAGAATCCTTAGGGAGGGAAGCGGCAAGCAACACCTTGTTGAAATCTTGCAAAAGGTAAACTCCTCAGCAAAGTTGAGGCAGAGGTTATGATGACATCTCCTCCAAAGAATTCTCAGGGGAGGGAAGTGGCGAGTATCGTCATGTTGCATAAAGTTTTCCTTGTGCCTGAAACACTTAGAAAAAGAAGATTAGAATTTCAATGTTGCTTACCCCCTTGCAAGTTGCAATCTGACTTGACCTTTGTCAAGGGGTGTAAAGTTCTCATTGTGCCTGAAACACTTAGAAGAAAAGAGATTAGAATTGCAATGTGGCTTATCCCCCTTGCAAGTTGCAGTATGTTTTGACCTTTGTCAAGGGTAAGGGTGTAGTAGCAAATATGCAATGAAGAAATTAAAACATGAGAGGCTGAAAGTAAATATGAATTTAAAGACGAAAAGTTAAACCAAACATGGTGAAAAAAAATTCGAATATTAAAATTTTTTTGGAGTAAATTTTTTTTTAAATATTCAATTTTTTGGGGTTTTGAAAATATTTGAATTATTTTAAATTTTTTAAAATTATTAACTTTTTTGAAATTTTGAAAATATTCATTTTTTTGTATTTTTAAAAATATTATTTTTGAGATTTTTTGTTTTTTAAAAATAGTCAACTTTTTTTTAGAAAGAAAAATAAATATTGACAAAAGTCTTCATCACTTTGTTGTTATTCTAGGTTCGTTGTTTGACACCATATGTAAAATGGGGTTCGTTATCCAATATCTTTCCAACCTTCAACCTTTGATTGGCCAGAGTTTAGCTTTAATTTGGTTGGTACACCCATACCCTTGGAGTTAAGAATGAAGAATTGATAAGGAAGTCCTTGATAGGCTTTCGAGATGTCAAAAGGGATTTCTCTACTCACACCTAATTGCCAGTTGGGGTTCGGCCTCTTTAGGTCTTTTCTTCTTTATTGACAAACATATTTTTATGCCACACATTTGGACAGGTCTTTGACCTGTGAGGTCATTACCCATCTTTCGGCTCCTTTTTTCATTTTCTATATTTTGGGTACTCATTCAGACAAATCCACATTTGTTTAACCATGCGGGGTACATTGCCCATCTTTTGGCACCCTTTTGAGACAACCTCCTACTAGAGCGGCGGATGCTTTCAATACTCTCTCCCTCTAGTCTCCTTTGCCTATCTTAGACCGAACAAAAGAGAATAGGGTGAGGATTTTCCTTCCACCTCTAAGCCTTGCCTAGCTTCTCTCGGGTGTTGGGTCATCCAGATTCTGGGATCGGGATGTGTTGTGTGTGGGATATGGATGAATCAATTAAAAACATGCCTTGCCAAAGAATTCATTTTGATAAAATATGGTAGTTACAAATATCATCAATCACAAATTTCTCTTAGTTAATATTTTCATGCAAATGTGAAACTCAAAACATTGCCTTGTGAATGACATGATGGAGATGAATACCTATGAGAAGAAGTTTATTGTTGATGACGACGTTGTCTATGCTTGCTTTGCTACTTTCACTTTTGATATGCTCCATTTCGCATTGGATCGAAGATTTAGAGCCATATGATGAAGTGAAAGATGTGGAGGATCGAATTTGGCATGGCGAAGTCAAGATTAATGATGTAGAAGGCAAAGATTGTGGTATCACCTAGGAAATTTCTCTACCTTTGATTTTTGTTGAAAGTAAAGTTCGAAAAATGAGAGAGAATTGTAAAAAGAGAAAAAATATGCTTGAAAATAAAAGTGAATTAAAATGGGCTTTTGGGCTCGAGAGTTGAGAAGGGGCTTGAAGGCCCGGGAATGGTTGGAATCAAGGCACACGTGGGCCGAAGAGTTGAATGCGGTCTAGAGGGCCCTGTTGATGTTTATGGACATGTGGGCCCGATTGGAGGTGATGGACTTGAAGGCCCGATTGGAGGTTGAGCCCAAGGGACCCAACGAAAAGAGCGGGCACATGGATTCGATTTAGACGGTTGGGAGCATGATTGTGATTTGGAAGATTTATGATGTGCTTGCGGGTGCCATTGAAGAGTATGGGTGCGCAAGCCCAAAGTTGAAGAAGTGGGGGCACGAGGACCCGATTTTGAAGAAGTCTAGGCACACGGGCCCGATTGTGAAGGAATGGGGGCATGTGGGCCCAAAGATGAAAATGTGTGGACATGTGTGCCTGAGGTTGATGGAAGGTGGGCATGGCAGCCCGATTTAGAAGGAATTTGGGAACTTTTGACACATGGGCCTAGTTGCATAAAAATGTGGGCATGTGAGCTCGGTTGAGGTGAATTGCTGGCACATGGGCCAGATTGAGGTGAATTGTGGGAATGTGGACCTAATTTAAAATAGTTAAGGGCACGTTGGCCCAATTGGGAAGAATTGTTGGCATGTGGGCCCGACTGAAGGAAAGGGGCATGTGGGCCCAATTGGGGAAAAGGGTTATATGGGCCCGGTTGTAGGAAAGGGGCACATGGGCCTGCTTGATGAAAAGGAGCATAGGGCCCCGTTGATGAAAGGGAAACATGGGCCCTGTTGGATAAAGACGCACATGGGCCCTGTTAAGGGAAAGGGGTGCATGGGCCCGGTTGGATAAAGGAGGCATGTGGGCCCGGTTGAGGGAAAGGGGCATAAGAGCTAGAAAAAGGAGCATAAGGGCCTGATTGAATCAGAAGAAATGTGGGTCATGGCCCTAAGATTGAAAGATTCTTAGCCATGGGCCCAATCAATGATTGCAAGAAGAATAACAGGTTGTGACCCTAAGATTGAGGAATTGTGGGCCCATAGGCCCTATCATTGATTGAAAGGATGAGCAAATGGTCATGGTCCTAAGATGGATGGATGGTTGGCCCTTGGCCCTAATTGAAGCTTATGAAGAGAATGGGGTAAGGGGCGCAGCCCTAAGATTGATTTTGAAGAATTCTTCTACCTAGCTAGAGGAGGTCCCAATATGCCCTTGCTATGGTCTCTGTCTTTCGGAAGGTTTGTATTTTCTTTTCCCATTTCATTGACCAATTCAATCTTCTTATTTTGCAATTTAGGGGTCGATTCTGTCTGCCCAACTTCAGGGGTCAATTCTAATGATGGCAACAGTTGATCAATACCTAGAGAATCCTTGCCTAGTCTTTCATTAGATTGACAGTCAACTAAGTTTGTGATTATATCATCTAAGCTCCCTACAATAGACTTCTCCTCAGGTTGTTCTATGTAAGAGGGCATGCCTAGTCTAGGAGATTCTGGAGTATAGAACGGTTTGGTTCAACCTCCCCTACTGGCTGACTTGGATCATGAGAAAAAGAAACGACATGCTGTGGGGTAGAAATTGATTTATCTACCATGGCAAGATCACAAATGGTTGGAGTGTTTGGTTTCTCTGCTAAGGTAGGAGCTTAAAGCGTCAAAGTTACTATATCATCTGCTACAGTAGGAGCAAGGATTATTGGAGTGATTGGTTCCTCTGCCAAGGCAAGAGCATGAATGGTGGGAGGGATTGTTTCCTCTGCTAGGGAAAGAGCATGAAGGGTCAAAGTTACTAAATCATTTGCTCCAGTAAGAGCAAAAATAGTACGAGCGATTGATTCTTCTATTGGAGCAAGAGCAATAGATGAAATGACCGATTGTTGTGCAACCAACTGAGGAGAAGCCCTATGTAGTGGGATTGGTTAAGGAGCCAAGTGTAGACACGCCAAATTGGCTTGATTCGGAGCCCTAGACTCTTATTCCATAGGCGATATCTTTTATTTGACCGTTATCTGATCCAGATTATCTCGTGGACATGAGCTAAGGACATGGGTGGAGCCCCCCTCGCAAGTTGAGAATGGACCAATGATTTCCAGAATATTGCCGTAACCTTCAAGCGAGAACCGCACATGAACTGTAAAAACACGAAGCCTGCTCGATGACCGACCTTGAATGGTCCATAATTGAAGGTCTCGGGAATCCCGCATGTGTTCCGTAACATTCAGGGTTTCCGAGAAGTCATTTCGGTAGGCGTCGGTCAATGACGGCTTCGTTATGGCTTTTTCGATCTGTGCTGACACGGCTATCCCGGACCACATGTTAGGCCTTTCGAGTCATCACTCGGTCTTTTCAGGTCATCCGGGTCGATTCTAGCTTAATATTTTCATCAACCGGGGCCATATGGCCATTTCGGTCAATTTTAGGGTTTCCCGGCTTTTCCGAGTTTTGGTTCACATTTACCGGATTAATATCAAATTTTTCGAAGACTTCGGGTTTTCCGGTCGTACCGGACTTGTTCGGTCATCATTTTAAGTCATCCCCCCGAGATTTCTCGATCGGAACCGTGCTCTTTCGGATCTTCGCCCCGGGTTTCGGCTTTCCGCGAGAGGGTAAACTAGTAGAAAGCACCGTGTGAACATATCGGGAGTCATGCTGGCTGGTTTACCGACTTGAGGAGGTGCGGTTGAAGGCCCTCTTTCCAACGCGAAAAACGGGAGCCGAATCGGACATCCCGTTTGCAAGATACGGCTCGTGGAACACGCGCGCAGGAGAGAGAGTGTACCGCGCCCCCACTCCGCTTGAAAGAGGAGGGAGCGCCCTGCGCGCCCTCAACCCGGGGGAGCGCCCTGCGCGCCCTCAAACCGGGGGCGCGCCCTGCGCGCCCCCGGTTCCTTTGAAAGGCGGGGGCGCGGTCAGTTTCTTTAAATCGCAAATTACCCCGATTAGCACCTTCTAAACTAGATTTTTGGAAGGTTTCCGCGGAGGATTTTCGATTATTTGTACCGTGCCCCCGGTTCGGGGGCGCGTTACGTATGTCAAGTCGATTTTTAGCAATTTCCGGAAGATTCCGTTGATTTTTAGCAGTGAGACACGTAACGCGCCCCCGCTCCCTTTGAAACAGGGGGGCGCGCAGACCGCGCCCCCGAACTGGGGGCGCGCCCTGCGCGCCCTTGGTTTGAGGGCGCGCCCTGCGCGCCCTCATCCCCTTTGAAAAGCGGGGGCGCGGTCGGTCCAGTTTCTAAATTTTGCACCGGCTTCCTTCCCCTATAAATTGAGGGCCATTCTCAACGACCCAAGGTTAATCCCCGGTGCCTAGCTCATCCAAAGGTCATCCAAGCTCTTCTCCAAAGCTGTCCCGACGTCCAAAGGCGATCCGAAGTCAAGAAATCGATCCCGAGGTGAAGGAGAAGGCTCGATCCGGGTGTTCTTCATCAACCATCTTCATCGACTTATGCAGAAAATCCGGGGCTTCTTCTGCAAAAGTATTTAACATAGAAATTGTTCCCCTCTTCGTTCTCTTTCATCTCCAACTGACGGCACTCAATTCCGA
Organism: Cryptocoryne crispatula var. balansae; assembly: GCA_036172225.1. Classification (NCBI taxonomy): domain Eukaryota; kingdom Viridiplantae; phylum Streptophyta; class Magnoliopsida; order Alismatales; family Araceae; genus Cryptocoryne; species Cryptocoryne crispatula. Next base: position 26,507,497 of record CM069929.1, on the reverse strand, counting down.
CTTGCCGTTTGTTCGTGGTGATTGCAACACTGAGGGCGCGTATCCAGGTTCTGTTTTCTATATCCGCCCAATTTCATAATTTTTACCGACTTATACAGGAGGACTTCGGAGAAGTCATCAACATAGGAACTCTTCCTCTCTGAGTTCTCCGTCTACTCCAACAAACGAAACTCGATTCTGACATCGGGGTCATCCATAGCATCCTCTGCACCGAAGTCGCGCTAGAAGGGTGCAAAGCTACCCGAACCGACCTTTTTCAACCAACTCGGCTTCAACTCAAGCCGATCAATTCCATAAGCTTTATCAACTCATTTAAATCAGTTCATTTACTGTTTTAAAGCATATTTCAGTTTATTTGCATCATTTTTACATAATAAAAAATACAAAAAAAGGGGTTAAGGCTCACCCCAATCCGGTGAGTTCGATTCCGATTGCTTCTTTCTCATCTTCTTACTACAGTTACTACACCTCCCATAGTTCTAATTATTTTCTTCACTTGGTTTATTTTTCTAGTAGCACAGGTTGAACAAGCTAGCATTGATTGGAGAGTCTTCTTCATCGGCCGGCCGAAGAAGAAGAAGGTTGAACCCATATCCCGATCTCCCACGCTAAGGTACACGGTCAATTCAACTCATCTCTTAATTTACATCCCATAAAGCGGAGCCCGCGGCTGCTGGCTGTCGACTCCGAAAACGGGTTCCGGATCGGCACCTCAAGAGAAGGTGAAAGATGGAATGAGGAAAAAGGAGTGAATCGAGAAACACTCGGAAAGTGGTAAAAACTCCTCACCTCGGTCCCACACTCACATTGATCCCCAAACTTTCATCTCACGGTGTCGCTCGAGCACCAGAGACGGTTCGGGTCATGTGGGAGGAGAGTGAGGAATAAATGACTTAATGCATTAGAAGATTGAAGAAGTGGTCGCCAGGAGCCGCGGGCTCCGCTTTATGTATTGAAAATAGAAAGAAGTTGACCGTGTGCACCTTAGCGTGGGAGAGAGTGTGAGTTCAACCTTCTTCCTCTTCGGCCGGCCGATGAAGAAGAGTCCAACCAGTGCTGGCTTGATGTATTTGTGCAACTAGAAGACAATAAGATAAGAAAACAAGTGAAGAAGGATTAGAACTGAGTGAAGTGTAGTAACTTGTAAAAACAATAACATAAACGGCAACTGGAAACAAACTCACCGGATTCGGGGTTGCCCTAACCCCTTTTTTTTGGTTTTTTATGATATATGAAATGATGAAAAACTGAATAAAATGATGCTTTAATATGAATTAAATGATATGAATGAAGAGTTAGCAAAGAGAATATGAACGGTTAAAGACAACACAACCCAGGCAAAGTGGCAACCGGGTTGGACAGATTTAATGTAAACTGCGCAGCTCTGATGCAGAGATTGTAATAGACAGCACCGATGTCAAAATTGAGTGACGTTTGTTTCAAAATAAATAGGACTCACCTAGGGTGGTTTTATATGAATACAAGTTTGCTTGAATATTATGATAAGTAATCTGAATTTACCTGATAAGTCGGATCTTGGACAATGAAGTTCTGGAAACTCCCAGCACAATGTCGATGTAGAACATGCTATGGGCACCACAGATATCTGAATTGAATGATTCTTATTGGAGATAAAAGATAACTCACCGGGGAACAATTTCTATGAAGTATGTATAGGCTGAATCCACCATTATATGTACTGAAATTAACTGAGAAGATGATGACTTAGAAGAGAAGACTTCGGATCTGTCTGTGCAGCGCTGATGTTGAAGCCATAACAAGCCAAGGGAATGTCAGAATTGATCTCTGTTTGTTGGAGATGAAATATATCTTGATGAAACACACTTCGTCTGAAGGAAGTCAGGCCAGAAAATGACTATAAATATCTGTAGAAGCCGATGATCAGCAGTGCAGCACGTTGGAGCATAGACCGGCTTCTTCTTCACTTTGGGATGATCTCCGGGCACCGGGACGAAGATAGAACTATTTGGGGAGATTGGGAAGAGCCTAGGGTGGCTGGAGGACGAATAGAGAAGTGCTGGAGGATGGGGATGCCCTTCTTAGGTCGTTCATATGAGTCTCCCTTTATAGGGGATGAGAACCAGGTCAAAAAATAGCAAGTTTTGATACATCCGACCATAGGTTGGATTTCCTCCATTTAATGTTGCTGATTTTCATCCTGAGGCATATAGAAACTTACCCAAATGATTGAGAGAGATTGGAAACCGTGGATCACCTTGCCAATGCTCAAAATATGTCTCCACTTGAAGAGGAAACAAATCTGGCCCAAAAATGGCAAGTCTTGATATACAAGACAACAAGTTGGATTGCCATCATTAGATGATGCTAATTTCGACCATGAAGCTTCCAGATACTATAACAAGTGATATGGAGGATGAAAAAGGAAGGTAAGGTCGTGAATGGGTCAGATATGTGCCCAATGGGCTGGGCTTGCATGCAATTGGGCTTGATTGGTGCTGCGTGCGGACAGAACTGCGCATCTGACTTCTAAAAGGCGCTGCTGACAAATGGTAGATCAGAATTGAATGCCGTTTGTTGCATTGAAAAGAGGACTCAGAGAAGAAGATTATTATTGTTGAAGACTTCTTCATTAAAATTCTACATATCCTGTGAAAAATTTTCAAGTAGAGGATATGCTAGGAAAAGCATAATCTGGCACACCACCAAGAGTCTCTTGTTCGGCAAACACGGATTTGATTAGAAATTAGCAAATCATCTTCATATTTCCAATAAGCACCTCGGCTCATCCGAATGGGTGGTTCATCATGATTTTGATGGTCTAAAAGAGATGTTGCCAATGGAATAATAGTTTAAGCTCTAAATAAGGCCAAATTGGCGTGTCTACAGCTTGCCTCGCCTTGATGTCGGGTTTGCAAGGGAATGGCCTGTAGCGTAGCGGAGTGAAATGTAGAGAAAGCATAGCGAAGCGAGATGGATCGTAGTGGAGCAAAATGGCGATGGACTGAAAAGGTGGCATCAAGGTGTAGATATAGACACGCTCAACGACTAGATTCGGCAAGATGAATCTCCTCAAGTCTCCTAGTTAACCGCCATGTTTCATCAAGTCTTCCTATGTTCGATTGGTAAAAGATATGCCATTGGCACGAGAGAAGAATAGCCAACCCCCAACGCAGTGGGGAGTCCCCGAAAATGGGTTCGTAGGTTCATCATCGGCCGGTAACCCGATCTTTGCGGTGTTCCTATACTGTGATGGGCTAAAGTTTAAAAAGAGATTTGTTTTTTGAAAAAGTAAAAGAATACCAATCGAGCACATTCAGTCTCTTAGATTCATTTAAGTCTTCCAGGAGACAAGATTCAATTCGGAATGGAATGATCTCGAATTCCAAAAGGCAAATGTTTAAGTACAGACCATGACGGTGCAAGTTTAGATCGAATAGGAGGCCCTTGGCGGGAGGAAGTGACTACCATGGTGGGATGAATAGCAAAAGAGTTGCAGTGGCCACAATGGGGATATAAATAAAATATTTGAAGGCACAAGGTGATTACCGAACATGGTGGGATTAACAGACATGGTGGGATATTAGAAAGGTTGGTGGGACTAGAAAACACGGTGGGATTAGAAAACATGATGGGCTTCAGAATGATCGGAATTATGATACAAGAGGGTGAGAAGGTGAAGCTTTTGAAAGGATGTATGCAATGACAAAACAAAATGTAATGCAACTAACGCTACATGATGCATGCTGGGCTCAAGAAAACAAAACAAAACTTGTATAACAAATAGTTGAAGATATAGATTGTCTATGAGGTCAAGATACCCATTTGGGAACCATCGTCCCTCACTGCACAATTTTGGCCTATCCGTGAGCACAAAGAATGACCCGACAGTCATGGATTTTGATGAAGGGGATCTCGGGCCTGGTCTTTTTTGCATTCACGGTCTTCAACATCAATGCATAAAAAAATAGTAATGCACCTAATATATGCGAAGAAAGGAAATGATAACGGTGAGTTTGCGGTGTGATGACATGCATTCTCACGAAAGAGTTCATGTGTCCTAATGAGGACACAGAGCAAAAGCTTCTCGGCAAAGTTGACGCCGAGGTAATGATGACACCTCCTCCTGAGAATCCTTAGGGGAGGGAAGTGGTGAGCATCGCCTGCAAAAGGTTTCTCAGCAAAATTAAGGCCGAGGTTATGGTGACACCTCCTCCTAAGAATCCTCAGGGGAGGGAAGTGGCGAGCATCGCCTTATTGAAATCTTGAAAATGCTCCTCGACGAAGTTGAGGTTGAGGTCATGGTGGCACCTCCTTCTAAGAATCCTCATGGGAGGGAAGTGGCAAGCATCGCCTTATTGAAATCTTGAAAATGCTCCTCGACGAAGTTGAGGTCGAGGTCATGGTGGCACCTCCTCCTACGAATCCTTGGGGAGGGAAGTGGCGAGCTTCGCCTTGTTGTGAAGTTCTCCTCATTTGTTCTTCGTGCCTGAAACACTAGAAAAAGGAGATTAGAATGCCAATATGGCTTATCCCCCTTGCAAGTTGCAGTACGCCTTGACCTTTGTCAAAGAGTGTAAAGTTTTTCTTGTGCCTGAAACACTTAGAAGGAAGAGATTAGAACAACAATGCGGCTTATCCCCCTTGCAAGTTGCAGTATGCCTTGACCTTTGTCAAGGGGTATAGCCTTCTTAGGAGTGTAAAAATCAAGTAGCAAATATGCAATGAAGAATTTGAAACATGAGAGATTGAAAGTAAATATGAATGTAAAGACGAAAATTCAAACCAAGCATGGTGATAAAATATTTTAAAAAGTTTGAAAATTTTTGTTGAATTTGAAAAAGAATTTTTCTTTTTTGTTGAAAAGATTCAATTTTTTTGGGATTTTTGAAAATGCTATTTTATTTTTTTGAGTTTTTGAAAATATTTATTTTTTTGGGAGTTTTTGAAAATATTCAACTTTTTTTGGAGTTTTTTTGAAAAAAAAATTTTGGAGAGAAAATTTAGTATTGACACAAGTTCTTATCACTTGGTTGTTTTTCTAGGTTCACTGGTAGATACCATGTGCAAAATGGGGTTCTTTACCCAGAATCTTTCTGACCTTCAACCTTTGATCGGCTAGAGTTTTAGCTTTGATTTGGTTGGTTCACCCACACCTTGGGGGTAAGAATGAAGAATTGAGGGAAAGTCCTTGATAAACTTTGGAGATGTTGAGAGGGATTTCTCTACTCACACCCAATTGCCCGTTGGGGTTCGGCCTCTTCGGGTCTTTTCTTCTTTATCGACAAACCTATTTTTGTGGCACACATTCGGACAGGTGCTTTGACCTGTGGGGTCATTGCCCTTCTTTTGGTGTCTTTTTTCATTTTCTGCATTTTTGGGTACTCATTCAGACAGGCCCATATTTGTTTAAACCTGTGGGGTTCATTGCCCATCTTTTGGCACCTTTTTCTTTTGAGAAGTTGGACCTTCTGAGACGGCCTCCTACTAAGGTGGTGGATGCTTTCGATACTCTCCCCTCTAGTCCCCTTTGCCTATCTTGGACTGAACAGAAGAGAATATGGCGAGGGTTTTCCTTCCATCTCTAAGCCTTGCCTAGCTTCTCTCGGGTGTCAAGTCATCCAGATTCTGGGATCAGGACGTGTTGTGTGTGTAGAATGGTATCTACCCTCGACTCCTAGACAACAACCTAGAACATGTTGACTTAAGTCATACTGGTAGTTCTCTCCATTTTTTAGGTAGATTACATTCCATGGGCGAATCAATTGAAAACATGCCTTGCATTGTAAAGAATTCATTAGGATAAAACAAAAGGTAGTTATCATCAATCATAAATTTCTCTCAAGTAAGATTGTCATGTGAGATTAAAAATCATTTTTTTTAAAAAATATTGCCTTACGGATGACATAATGATGATGAATGCAATTTCATGTAATACCTGAGAGAAGGAGAAGTTCATTGTTGATGACAGCTTTGCTTGTGCTTGACTTGCCTTGCCTGCCATGCCTTGCCTTGCCTTGCCCAACTGCTTCCACTTTTGATATGCTTTTATATCACATTGGATTCAAGTTTAAAAGTCATATGATGAAGTGAAAGATGTGAAGGAAAAGATTAGGGTATCACCTAGGAAATTTCTCTACCTTGATTTTTTTGTTGAAAGTAAAACTTGGAAAAAGAAAGAGAATTCAAAAAGGACAAAAACATGCTTGGAAACAAAAGTGAGTTAAAATGGGCTCTTGGGCCCGTAAGTTGAAAGTGGGCTTGAAGGCCCAGGAGTAGTTGGAATCAAGAGGCACGTGGGCCCAAGAGTTGAATGCGGGCCAGAGGGCCCGGTTGATGTTGATGGGCATGAGGGCCTGATTAGAGGTTGAGCCTGAGGGACCTAATGAAAAGAGTGGGCACATGGACCCGATTTAAATGGTTGGGAGCAAGATTGTGATTTGTGATGGGCTCGCTGGCGCCATTGAAGAGTATGGGTGCGTAATCCCAAAGTTGAAGAAGTGGGGGCACGGGGAGCCGATTTCGAAGAAGTTTGGGCACGTGGGCCCAATGGTGAAGAAATGGGGGCATACAAACCTGAAGTTGAAGGAGTGTGGGCATGTGTGACCGAGTTTGTTGGAAGGTGGGCACGTGGGCCCGATTTAGAAGAAATTTGGGCACAAGGGCTCGGTTGTAGAAAAACATGGGCATGTGAGCCCGGTTGAGGTGACTTGCGGGCACGTGGGCCCGATTTAGAAGAAATTTGGGCACATGGGCCCGGTTGCAGAAAAACATGGGCATGTGAGCCCGGTTGAGGTGAATTATGGGCACGTGGGCCCGATTGAGGTGAATTGTGGGCACGTGGGCCCGATTTAGAAAAATTAAGGGCACATGAGCCTAATTGGGAAGAATAATGGGCACGCAGGCCTGATGGAAGGAAAGGGGCACGAAGGCCCAGTTGGGGAAAAGGGACATATGGGCCCAGTTGAAGGAAAGGGGCATGCAAGCCCGATTGATTAAAAGGGGCACATGGGCCCGGTTGGATAAAGGGGTCATAAGAGCTTGGTTGATTAAAAGGGGCACATGGGCCCAGTTGGATAAGGGGGGCACGTGGGCCCGGCTGATGGAAAGGGGCACATGGGCCCAGTTGATGAAAATGGGCATAAGAGCCCGATTGATGAGAAGGGGCATAAGTGCCAGAAAATGGGGCATAAGGGCCCAAAAATGGGGCATAAGGGCCCAATTGAGTGGGATGAGGTGTGGGCCATGGCCCTAAGATTGACAGATTTTGGACCCATGGGCCTGATTGATGGTTGTAAGAAGGATAAAGAAAGGGCAGTGGCCCTAAGATTGAGGAATTGTGGGCCCATGGGCCCAATCGTTGATTTGGAGGAGAATACAGAAAGGGTTGTGGCCCTAAGATTGATTGATCGTGGGCCCATGGGCCAGATTGTTTCCTAGGAGAAGAATGGGGTAAGGGTCGTGGCCCTAAGATTGATGTTAAGGGATTTACCTTCCTAGTTGGAGGAGGTCCCAGTATCCCCTTGCTAAGGTCTACATCCTTCAGGAGGCTTGTCGATTCATTCCCTATTTTATGGACCAATTCGGTCTCCTTACTTCCCAGTTCAGGGGTCAATTCAATCTGACCATCTTCATTGATCAATTCCAATGATGGTAACAGTTGATCAATGCCTGACAAATCCTTGCCTAGTCCATCATTGGATTGACAATCAACTAAGTTTATGATTCCTTCGTCTAAGCTCCCTATAGTAGGCTTCTCCTCAGGATGTTCTATAGAAGAGGGCATGCCTAGTCTAGGGGATTCCAAAAAGGTAGAAGGGTTTGGTTCGACCTCCCCTACTAGCTGACTTTGATCTTGATGAGAAGCTGATTCTTCTGCCATGGCAGGAGCACAAATGGTTGGAGTTATTAATTCCTCTGCAAGGGCAGGAGCTTGAAGGGTCGAAGTGTCTAAATCTTCTACTACAGCAGGAGCAAGAATAGTAGGAGTGATTGGTTCCTTTGTTGGGGCAAGAGTAATAGAAGAAATGATTGGTTGTTGTGCAACCAACTGAGGAGGATCCCTATGTGGTGGGATTGGTTGAGAAGCCGGGGTTTGCTCGATCGGCTTAGGATGAATGATTGGCCGAGGGACCATTGGTGAAGTGGGTTGAGGGGCCAAGGCTTGCGTGGCTAGCCGAGGGGTTGTTGTTGAAATAGGCTGAGAAGCCAATGGTCGGATGATTGGCCGATGGACCTTAAGAAATGTTGGTGGAGTTGAAGGTTGGGGAGCCGGTTGAAGTAATGGAGTATTCGCACAAGCAACAAGAGGAGCTTTATTAAGCATGGTTGGTTGTGCCATTGACATGGGTTGCATGACTGGCTGAGGTTGGGGCATCGGTGGACTAATCAACTGGCATCGAGGAGTTGGCCAATGATGATGATCTGGATGGGGTTGGGGAGGGCTCCTAGGTTGGTTCATAGCATCAATGCTCCTCTCAAGCCTGGGCCTCAATTCATCAGAATATTGTATTAATTCCACATCTTCTTTTACTTCCCCAATTATTGAATAGCCCGGCACATATCGTTGCAAGAATTTGGCCTTGACAATTTCGAAATCCCATATCTCTACTTCGTTCAATGAAAGAAACCAATCTATGGCTGCACTCTCTAAAGATCTCCTAAAAAGAAAGGCAAGGGTCTTTCTATCATTCAGCCACCGAGATGATTTGCTCAGGAAATCATTGACATGGGTGAAGGGATCACCTAAGCCATTGTAGCAATGGTAGGTTGGAATTTGTGATGGGGGAATGTAGAGAGTATAGAGGGGAAATTCGATGGTTTCTTTATCCTTGGCAACAGGTGGGGAGGAATTCACCAGGGGGTGTGCACGTGGCACCTGGATGGGAGGGAGGTGGGTTGGTGTGCGAGCTGGAGAATGACCCCTAATGGGGTGAGTGAGTGAAATAACATGGCAGGACTGCCCAGGTGGGGTTATGGTACGAGGTCGAACTGTCGATTGGGGAGGTGAGGCAGCTCGGTTGACTTTGGCTGGACCTTGATTAGCAGGCATCTTGCCCTTCACTAGAGATTGTATGAATGACAAGGTATTGGGATCAAGATGAAAAGATAGATCCTTAAGAGCTTGTTCTATACTAAATGAAGCAGATTGATGGGAATCCCCTTGCACTTCGGGTTCCATAGCAGCATTGACCTGGCTCTCGGGTTGTTGTTGGAGCTTGTAGAGACCCGGCTCGTATTCTTGTTGCTTGTAGTAGTCTGACCTCCCAACATGGCTTCCGGACTTTAGCATCATGGGCATCATGTCGATATTTCTAGAAAGATGGTTAGAAAAGAGAGCAAGCAAAGCATACAATTAAAGATTTTTTTTTTATGTTTTGTTTTGTTTGAAATTTTTTTTGTTTCGATTTGGTTGTTTGGAAAACAAGTTTGAACGCAAAAATTAAAGGGATTTTTTTGTTAGGTGTTTTGAAAAATTTTTTGGTTGTTTTTTAATTGTTGTGAGCAAGCAAGTTATGCAAACAGGTTTTTTAAAATGACTACTCGACAATTTTTGGGTTGAAACCTTAGAATAGATAGATTGTTAGCAATTGTTCCCTCAAGTAGGCATGGTTCCTATCGCTTCAATCTTCAAGACCTAAGGTTGTCACTCAATCACCACGAGTAGGTACTTGGGTTCTTCGGGTTTTGGGAAAGTGGTACAACCGGCCCAATCGTGCAGAGAGGAATACTCCACGGATGGGGACTTACGGAGGTCTTGATGGAAACCACCAAATCAACTAGGAAGGAATATCCCAGAAGAGAGGTAAGAATCCACCAAGAAGGTGTTTGGAGGGTGAGGGTGTGTTGGGAGAGAGAGCCCCCGCCTCGAATGCCCTACGGATCGGAGCAAGTCCGGTACCCGATGCAAAAAGCTAATGCAAAAGTAAAAATGGAGGGTAAGAGGAGAAGAAGCAATCAATGTGCAAAAACATGAAATGAAATGAAGTAAATAGAGCATGCGATATGCAAACAAGACAAGCAATCATGCAACAAAACAAACAATCTAGTGACTAGAATTGAATTAGAATGAAAGTAGTTGCACAAACAAATCAAGCTAGCACGGTTAAAGACATTGGTTGTCCCACCGTGGTCGACAAAAACTTGTCGACTCCGAAAATGGGTTCCGGATCGGCTCCTCAAGAGAAGGTGAAAGATGGAATGAGGGAAAAGGAGTGAATCGAGAAACAGTCGGAAAGTGGTAAAAACTCCTCACCTCGGTCCCACACTCACATTGATCCCCAAACTTTCATCTCACGGTGTCGCTCGAGCACCGGAGATGGTTCGGGTCATGTGGGAGGAGAGTGAGGAATAAATGACTTAATGCATTAGAATATTGAAGAAGTGGTCGCCAGGAGCCGCGGGCTCCGCTTTATGTATTGAAAATAGAAAGAAGTTGACCGTGTGCACCTTAGCGTGGGAGAGAGTGTGTGAGTTCAACCTTCTTCCTCTTCGGCCGGCCGATGAAGAAGAGTCCAACCAGTGCTAGCTTGATGTATTTTTGCAACTAGAAGACAATAAGACAAGAAAACAAGTGAATAAGGATTAGAACTGAGTGAAGTGTAGTAACTTGTAAAAACAATAACATAAACGACAACTGGAAACAAACTCATCGGATTCGGGGTTGCCCTAACCCTTTTTTTTGGTTTTTTATGATATAAGAAGTGATGAAAAACTGAATAAAATGATGCTTTAATATGAATTAAATGATATGAATGAAGAGTTAGCAAAGAGAATATGAACGGTTAAAGACAACACAACCCAGGCAAAGTGGCAACCGGGTTGGACAGATTTAATGTAAATCGCAGCTACGATGCAGAGATTGTAATAGACAGCACCGATGTCAAAATTGAGTGACGTTTGTTTCAAAATAAATAGGACTCACCTAGGGTGGTTTTATATGAATACAAGTTTGCTTGAATATTATGATAAGTAATCTGAATTTACCTGATAAGTCGGATCTTGGACAATGAAGTTCTGGAAACTCCCAGCACAATGTCGATGTAGAACATGCTATGGGCACCACAGATATCTGAATTGAATGATTCTTATTGGAGATAAAAGATAACTCACCGGGGAACAATTTCTATGAAGTATGTATAGGCTGAATCCACCATTATATGTACTGAAATTAACTGAGAAGATGATGACTTAGAAGAGAAGACTTCGGATCTGTCTGTGCAGCGCTGATGTTGAAGCCATAACAAGCCAAGAGAATGTCAGAATTGATCTATGTTTGTTGTAGATGAAATATATCTTGATGAACCACACTTCTTATGAAGGAAGTCAGGCCATAAAATGACTATAAATATCTGTAGAAGCCGATGATCAGCAGTGCAGCACGTTGGAGCATAGACCGGCTTCTTCTTCACTTTGGGATGATCTCCGGGCACCGGGACGAAGATAGAACTATTTGGGGAGATTGTGAAGAGCCTAGGGTGGCTGGAGGACGAAGAGAGAAGTGCTGGAGGATGGTGATGCCCTTCTTAGGTCGTTCATATGAGTCTCCCTTTATAGGGGATGAGAACCAGGTCAAAAAATAGCAAGTTTTGATACATCCGACCATAGGTTGGATTTCCTCCATTTAATGTTGCTGATTTTCATCCTGAGGCATATAGAAACTTACCCAAATTATTGAGAGAGATTGGAAACCGTGGATCACCTTCCCCATACTCAAAATATGTCTCCACTTGAAGAGGAAACAAATCTGGCCCAAAAATGGCAAGTCTTGATATACAAGACAACAAGTTGGAATGCCATCATTAGATGATGCTAATTTCGACCATGAAGCTTCCAGATACTATAACAAGTGATATGGAGGATGAAAAAGGAAGGTAAGGTCGTGAATTGGTCAGATATGTGCCCAATGGGCTGGGCTTGCATGCAATTGGGCTTGATTGGTGCTGCGTGCGGACAGAACTGCGCATCTGACTTCTAAAAGGCGCTGCGGACAAATGGTAGATCAGAATTGAATGCCGTTTATTGCATTGAAAAGAGGACTCATAGAAGAAGATTATTATTGTTGAATACTTATTCATTAAAAGTCTACAGATCCTGTGAAAAATTTTCAAGTAGAGGATATGCTAGGAAAAGCATAATCTGGCACACCACCAAGAGTCTCTTGTTCGGCAAACACGGATTTGATTAGAAATTAGCAAATCATCTTCATATTTCCAATATGCACCTCGGCTCATCTGAATGGGTGGTTCAACATGATTTTGATGGTCTAAAAGAGATGTTGCCAATGGAATAATGGTTTAAGCTCTAAATAAGGCCAAATTGGCGTGTCTACACTGGCGACCACATTCTTTCATGTTTTAATTTCATCTTCTCCTCACTCTCCTCCCACATGACCCGAACCATCTCCGGTGCTCGAGCGACGCCGTGAGATGAAAGTTCGGGGATCAATGTGAGTGTGGGACCGAGGTGAGGACATTTTACTGCTTTCCGAGTGTTTTCAATTCACTCCCCTTTTTTTCCCCTATTCCATATTTCACCTTCTTCTTTTATTGAGGTGCCGATCCGGAACCCGTTTTCGTAGTCGACAGCTTTTTGGCGACCACGGTGGGACAACCAATGTCTTCAACCGTACTAGCTTGATTCAACTGTGCAACTAGTTGTTTTCCAACTTGGTTCCCGCGTGAACCGGCTTGTCTTTTATCTTCCATGTCAATTTACCTTTAAACTTGCTATTTACTCTTTCTTTATGATTGTCCCCCATGTGGACTTAATTTTCTTGTCTTTCATTTCAACCCGGTTCCCGCGTGAACCACTTTTCTTCTTATAAACCGATTCCTGCGTGAACCACCTTTCTTTTCCAACTCGGTTCCCGCGTGAACCAACTTATTTTCAGATCGGTCCCCGTGTGGACCACCTCTTTACAGCACCTTTAGATTGGCCCCACGTGGCCCTCCTTCTATTTTGTCAACTCTTACATCGGTTCCCGCGTGAACCACCCCTTTCTTCATTAAAACCGGTTCCCGCGTGAACCAAACCCTTTTTCTAAACCGGTTCCCGCGTGAACCAACTCACCTTCAGATCGGTCCCCGCATGGACCACCCCTTTGCACCAATTAGATTGGCCCCACGTGGCCCTCCCTTCCTTTCTCCAATCAAACAAACCGGTTCCCGCGTGAACCACCCCTTTTCCTTCAAAAACCGGTTCCCGCGTGAACCACCTACCTTTCCAAAACTTGGCTCCCACGTGAGCCACTTTATTTTAAAATCGGTCCCCGCGTGGACCATCCTTTTACCTTTACTTCAGATTTGTCCCCAATTGGACACTCCAACACAAGCCGGTTCCCGCGCGAACCACCTTTTAGTTGCTAGTTGCTAGTTACTTGTTTACTTTATCATTGCTTGTCTTGTTTGCATTCACTTGCTTGGTTTATTTAATAGCTTTCATTCATGTTTGAATGTTGATTGCTTCTCCTCCTTCTACCCTCCATTTTTCATTTTTGCATTAGCTTTGCATCGGGTACCGGACTTGTTCCGATCCGTAGGGCATTCGAGGCAGGAGCTCTCTCTCCCAACACACCCTCACCCTCCAAACACCTTCTTGGTAGATTCTAACCTCTCTTCTGGGATATTCCTTCCTAGTTGATTTGGTGGTTTCCATCAAGGCCTCCGTAAGTCCCCATCCATGGAGTATTCCTCTCCTCACGATTGGGCTGGTTGTACCACTTTCCCAAAACCCGAAGAACCCAAGTACCTACTCGTGGTGATTGAGTGATAACCTTAGGTCTCGAAGATTGAAGCAATAGGAACCATACCCAATTTGAGTGAACAATTGCTAACAATATATCTAATCTAAGGTTTCAACCCAATAATTGTCGAGTAGTTATTTTAAAACCTTGTTTGCATAACTTGCTTGCTCACAACAATTGAAAAGAAAAAAATTCCTCTTTCAAAACACCTAAAACAAAAAAAATCCCTTTAATTTTTTATGTTCAACTTGCTTGCCAAACAACCAAATTGAAACCAAATCAAATCAAACAAACATAACCAAACAAAAACTCTCTTTGCACTTACACCTTTCATTTGCTTTCTTCCAACCATTTTCTAAGGAAATTTGATAGGATGCCCACTCTAAGGTCCGGAAGACACGTCGGGATGTCGGACTACTACGGCCAAGAAGAGGAGTACGAGATGGGTCACTACGAGCTTCAGCAACCCGTGGTCCAACCAGAGGGCCATGTCAACGCCGTTAGGGAGCCAGAAATTCAAAATCCTACTCATCAACCTGCATCACTTAGCGTGGTGCAACTCCTCCAGGGTCTATCTCTTCATCTAGACCCCGAATCTTTTTCTCTTGTGCAATCCTTGACAAAGGGCAAGATGCCCGTCAATCAAGATCCGGTCGAGGGAAATCAAGCCCCCTCACCACCTCAATCAGCAATCAGGCCCCAAATCATCTCTTTTCCTGGGCAACGCTGCCGTGTCTCCACTCACCTTATTATGGGGCATTCACATAATTCTGTTCCAATTCCTGTTTCCAACCTACGTCTTCCAACTCAATCACCTAAACACTTTGCTCCCATGGCTCAGGAATCCAGACTCACCCAGGCATTAATGAACAAACTCAACCAGATGGATGAGCGCTTCGAAGAGATGAGGCACCGCCTCGATTCTAAAGCCACCCGTGAAATCTTTGTCCCATCCTTCCCAGTTCTACACCTTCCTCCTTCAGAGATACCAGTCTTCCAACGTTACAATGGGACTGGTAATCCTTTCAACCATCTAAAGAGCTTTCTCTACGACTCCGCATTCTGGTAAAATGACCGCAAAGCTCTTGCCTTCCTATTCCGTCGGTCATTGGAGGGATCCGCCCTGGATTGGTTCTATTCTCTTGATTCCATTGAGGCGGCAGATTTTGACATCGTCAAGGCAAAGTTTCTACAGAGGTACAAGGATCGGGTTGGGCCAGCCTACTCGATAACTGATTTGATTGCCGAAAAGATGAGGCCGGATGAGGACTTTGCCAGATTTGCTGATCGGTGGAGGGGAATGGTTGGGAGGCTAGTATATACCATCTCAGAGGGGGAGCAGGTGAGGATGCTCATCGGGAACACCACGCCCAACCTTCGCAATCTCCTGATCATGCACCGCCCAACAACCATGAGTGAGTTGTGTGATAGCGCCCGCTACCTCCAAGCCCACTTTAAGGACGCATCCATGATCAACCCGTTCGACACCAATCCCCGTAACACTAGAAAGCCTACACCTGTAGGACCCACCACCGATGGGGTAGTAAACAATGAGAGCATCAATTCCATGGGTAACCAGGGTGGGTATCGCCAAAGCCAATACCGTAACCCACCACCCAATCAACAATACCGCCCAGCTCCTCAACCAGCTCCTCAGCCCCAGCAGCAACTTGAATACAACCGAGCACCACCACAGCAACCCACCTACAACCGAGCGCCCCAGCAACCAAATGCCTACAACCGAGCGCCTCAACAACAACATGTCTACAACCGACCCCAACCACAACAACAAGCCTACAACCAAGTGCCACCACCAGCCAACCAACCTAGGAGGGGGGGACCCAAGAGAGAATACTATCCTCAACTGCCATTCCCCCTCACCGATATCTTTAATGCATTGATGGCTGAACAACAGTTGGAACTTCCAAAGGAGAGAGAAGGATGGCCGGCCAATGTTGACACAACCAAGTACTGCGCTTATCATCGATATCCTGGGCACACGGTGGATGTATGTTTCAAGTTTAAAGACTACATCCATGACCTTAATGATCAAGGGAACATTGACTGGGCACAGATGGGAGAATCTATTCAAGCAATGAAGGCACGTCAGAATCAACCACGGCGACAAAGAAGCACAACAAAGCCCGGCCTGGGCATAATCCAAGATCCGCTCCCGGTACATGCACCCATACAAGCACCGGCACCAGCACCACCAAACCAACGACTCGGCCTCGTCCACTCCGCCATCGAGGAGTCAACCCACCATTCCCAGGGTTGGCAGGTCGAGGATCAAATCACCTCCATGCCTGCCATACCAACCCCACCTACAAACCGCACCATACTCTCCATACCGAGAGCTGCCCCCAGCCCACAAACTACCCAAACACCACTACCCTCACCAACCATTAACCCTCCATGGCGCTTAATCATTAGACCGCCACCAGCCTCCCAACCAGCACCCCAACCATCACCCCAACCTAACCCACCAACCACCATTAATCATCCACGGCGTCTAATCATTAGACCGCCACCAACACCCCAGACCTCACCTAACCTACCAGTCACTTCCACCCCGCGACCCCTCATCATTAGACCATCACCACCAACACCCCAACCATCACCCAACATACCGGCCTCCACCAATCCCTGACCCCTCATCATCCGATCCTCACCACCCCTACCTACCATGGGCTCCTCAACCTACCTACCAACCCTACCATCACCATCATCACCACTTCCCCCTACCACGCTGGCGCCAGTACTTCGTAGCGGGAGGATGTTCCAAAGGGTCTTCCCCCAGGTCGGGATACAACCACAGGAACATGCAGAAGAGGAGGTGGTAGAAGAACCATTGCCCGGCACGGCATATGACCTATTGAAGCACTTGGACAAAATGCCGACACGGATTTCAATTCTGGAGCTGATAAAGAGGTCAAAGAACCATCAGGACATCCTACAACAATATCTGCAGCGGGTCATGGTCAATGAGGACCTCCCGCCTGAGAAGATCATTACTGTCCTGACCCTGAGGAGTGAACATACGGCACTCACATTTACACAGGAGGAGTTGGCACGGCCAGAGATCAGAAAGTATGCCTTGCGTGTCGCAGTAGTCATCCGAGGCGTGGAGATCAAGTCCTGCTTGATTGACACCGGAGCATCCATAAATGTCATGCCGCCAGAAACATTGCAACTTTGCGGCATCTCCGATGAAGAAATTGAGCCTTCTGTCGTCATGGTGACCGCATATGACAACTCCCAGAAGCCGGCACAAGGGGTGGTTACATTGAAAGTAGGGCTCGGGCCGTGTGCTGTCACTGCCGAGTTTCACATTCTAGAATTGGACCCTACATTCAAAGCTATCTTGGGACGCCCGTACCTTGAGGCAATAGGAGCTATTGCCTCCACTAATCATCAGTGTCTGAAGTTCCCATACAAGGGCCAGGTGATCAAAGTAACCAACATCCCCATTCTGAATGACGTGGATGACCCCTCTTCTGCACTACCAATATCAAAATATGTCCAGCCGTTGGTTTCAACTACAGAGCTACCTGAGGTCATGGTATTGACGACGCCTCCAGATTCAGTTGCATGGTGGATGATGAAAGGGATGGGCTATCAGCCAGGAAAGGGGTTGGGAAAGGAGCTGCAGGGGGTTGTGCACCCCATTAAAGCCGTACAAAGACCAAAGAGACACGGGCTTGGCTATGGTAGACACGCCAAATTCGCCAAATTCAGAGCATAAAACTCATGTTTTATAGGGTAACATGTGTGATTGACCTTATAATGATGCTGGGTCTTTTAAAGTTGATTTGGAGCTTCGCCGAACGAAATCGGATGTTTTCCGATGTTTTCCGCAAAAAGCCATAATTCTTGAGCGAAAGCCACACGTAAATCATGTAAACA
Source organism: Cryptocoryne crispatula var. balansae (assembly GCA_036172225.1). NCBI lineage: Eukaryota > Viridiplantae > Streptophyta > Magnoliopsida > Alismatales > Araceae > Cryptocoryne > Cryptocoryne crispatula. The sequence goes on along the minus strand of CM069929.1, from coordinate 26,489,868 downwards.
CAAAAATTGGCTGAATGACCAATGCCTAATGATCATGCATTGAAGGTTATGGTCATATTTACACTCCGGAAAAGTTTTGTTGCATACCGCGCCTTTCCGGTTTACCGTCGGAGTCATTTTGACCTATATCGGATCTTCTGTTCACTACCCTAACTTCCGGACAAAATTCTGAATTCTTGGAGGGTGTGATGGCTGATTTTATGCTATAGAAAGCTTCTTCGGCCTTTTATCTTTCCAACGCAACAAACGGCGTCAAATTCTGAGTACGGGAATGTTCGCAATGGCTTCCGGAAGAAGGACGCGCGAAACCAGTCCCATGCGCCCGGGTTCCTGGTCACATGTGCCCGGGACCCAGGGCACGTGCCCATGCGCCCTACCAGTGAGGCACATGACCTTGTGCCCTCACTTGAGGGCACATGCGCCCTACCCTTGAGGCACGAGGGACCCAGTTTTTTACCTGGACTCTACCACTGAACCGATGATCGGATAAGACCAACTTTTTTGGGATTTGTGCCCATGCGCCCTCACTGGGGGGCACATGCGCCCCTCAGTGGGGCGCATGCGCCCTACACCAGGGCGCATGCGCCCAGGGGTGGTGCGCAAGGCCCCTATTTTTTAGCCCGGATAACGTCGTCTGTTCTCCTATAAATTAACTCTGATTCCGGTCGTTCCAAAGGCATGGGCACGACCCCCTAGGCATATCAAGACGTCCAACCTCCCTCCTGCATTGATTTTGTGATTTTTAGAGAGAGAATTTCGAGTTTTTAGAGAGAGAAAAGTCGGTTCAAGAGAGAGAAAGGCTGTTCTGCAGGTGATCTGCCAAGTCTCTCTTCTTCGGCCTCTACAGCAGTGTGTGGACGTCTGCTACCTGAGATCTCTTCATAAAAGTTCTTCCTCTCGAAGTCTTCTTCAGTTTACAATAGACGGAACTTGATTATGAGGTCGGGGCTGGTCGTGACGAGTGAAGAAGCAAAGTCGCGCCTGGCAGATCCTGGACTACTGCTCGTCTTTTTCGACAACCCAAATTTGGCTATATCGTTCTCTATTCAAGTCAGAATCTTTTAGTTCTTTTTCCTATCTCTTTGCTTAGTGAATATCCATACTCCTATCATTTTTTTACATTTTTTTGCATTACTTTTATTCTGTTATTCTGAAAATTAAAAAAAAGGGGTGACTGAATTAATAGAGAGAAAAACTTAAGAATAAAAGGGAAAAAGGGGCTCGTGGGCCCAATGGTAATAGAAAGTGGACACATGGGTCCAAAACTGATTAAAAAAGTAAACGGGTACATGGACCCGATCTTAAAAATAAATGGGCATGTAAGCCCATGTTGGGAATAGCCCTCAGTTCTGAAGTTGATGAGGGAAGCAAATGGGCAAGCAGGCCCAGTAAGAGTGGAAGGTTGAAGAGGGCTCATGGGCCCAATGTGGGTAAGTGGGCCCTGAAGCCCATCCAAAAGATCTAGAAACAACGGCACGAGGTTTAAACATGGCATTGTTGTATTTGGGCCTTGTGGAATGGTTTTGACTTGGGTGGTATGCTCAACCAGATGATCCAATATTGGTCTGCCCTTGAGTGGTTCCTGGTGCTCTTCCCTACTTGAGAACAGACGAGTCAAAGATAAGCATAAGTCTTCCAAGTCTTCTTCTTCTTCTTCTGGAGCTTTTCTTCTCTTGACAGCTATCACGGAACTTTTGCCATCTTAAGCCATCATCATGGTCTCCCCTTTGATAAAGAATGTATGGAGTCCCATGGCATATCCTGGCTGGAAGATCCTCCTTGGGATGGAACCCTCTTCATATCCCAACCCCTGCCTGCGTGGCCTTTTCTTATTTTCAATTGGCTGAGTGATCCCTTGAAGATCCTTGCCTAAACCTCTTCCAGGCTGATAGCCCAATTTCATCATCATCCACCATCCCAGTGTGTCTGGCGGTCATGCATCTGACTTCTGGCAATTCTCCCACTGAGATATGGGGTTGTATTGACAGACCTAGGGGTAAAGAAGCATCGTTCAGCTCGTCCCTTATAGGCATGCTAGTCACCTTGACCACCTGTCCTTTAAAGGGAAATTTTATGCACTGGTGGTTTGTTGAAGCCACAGCTCCTATTGCCTCCAAGTATGGCCTCCCAAGTATAGCCCGAAATGTTGGATCTAATTCTAGAACATGAAAATCTGTTGTAACCGTACATGGTCCAAGTTTGACTTCTAGAGTGACCACCCCACGTGCAGACTTCTTGGAGTTATCATAGGCTGTCACCATGGCACAAGATGGCTTGATTTCTTGCTCAGAAATACCGCACAACTGCAAAGTTTCTGGCGGCATAACGTTGATAGAAGCTCCAGTGTCAACCAAACATGATTTTACTTCGACATTGCAGATGATAACAGCCACATGCAAAGCATATCTCCTAAAGTCTGGATCTGCTAATTCTTCCTGAGAGAAAGTGAGTGTTGGGTGCTCACTTCTAGGGGCTAACACTGTAGTTATCTTTTCAGGTGGGAGATCTTCACTCACCATGACCCTTTGTAAGTGCTGTTGTAGAACCTCCTGGAGCACCTTTGATCTTTATCAAGTATAGAAATACGGGCTGGTGTCTTATCCAAATGTTTTAACAGATCATACGCCGTGCCGGGCAATGGTTCTTCCCCTTGTTCCTCCTCCACCGGCTCTCGCGGTTGAGTTCCGGCTTGGGGAAAGAGCCGTCGGAACATCCTCCCACTCCGAAGCACCGGGGCTATTTGGTGGTCGGGTAGAGGTGACGGGTTAATCGGGGTGGGTTGTGGTGGACCAGGTGGTGTAGGTGCAGGTAAGATAGGTAATGGGAACGATGGTTGAGGGATGATGGGGTTAGTTGGGAGAGGGGTAGGAGTTGGAGGTGGTAATGATGGTGATACTGGTGGGCTAATAAGAAGAGGCCGGAGTGCAGAAGTGGTTGATGAGTTTAATGAAGGTGTAGGTTGTGGGATTGGTTGTGGTGCTGGTGGTATGATAGGTTGGGGTTTTGGAGTGGTAGAGCTTGTAGGCCGGGGGTTCGTGTTTGGTGATGATTGTGGTGGTCGGATGAGCAAGGGCCGGTGTGTAGCAATGGTTGAAGGAGGCGTAGTTAGAGAGGGGGCTGGCCTAATGATGGGCCGGCGAGAAGAAGTGGCGGCCAGTGGTTGGGTTATTGAGCTTTGTGGTAGTTGTGGAGTTGCAGGTGCACGGATTATCTGTCTAGGAGGGTTCCTAGCAGGAGACCTAGCTGGGTTGACAGGCATGGTTGCATTTTAGTTTTCTAGTTGCCAACCTTGAGCACGGCTGGCATCTCCCTAGACAATGGAGTGTACTAGACCAATTCTTGGGTTTGGATGTGCTGGTGCCGGTGCTGGAGTGGGAGCATGTAATGGGAGCGGATTCTGGACAATCCCCAAGCCAGGTTGTTGTTGAGGTTGAGCCGGTGGACGCTGCCGCTGCTGCTGCCTAGCCTTCATAGCTTGTATGCATTCCCCCATTTGGACCCAATCAATGCTGCCTTGGTCATTCAGATCGTGGATGTAATACTTGAATTGAAAGCACACCTTTACAGTGTGATCAGGACACCGGTGGTAAGCACAGTATCGGGACATATCTGCGTTTACTGGCCAAACCTCTCTTTCCTTGGGCAATTCCAACTGTTTTTCCGCCATGAGTACATTGAAGATGTCGATCAAGGAGTAAGGGAGTTGCTGGTAGTTCTCTCTCCTAGGACCTCCCCTTCGTGGTGCCTGATTGGGTGGTGGTGGTGCCCTATTGTAGGTAGGTTGACGAGGTTGCTGGGGTTGTGCTACTGGTTGCGGGGGTTGTTGTGGTTGTCGTGGTTGTGGTGGCCTAACCTGTTGCTGAGGGGAGTAATAGGAAGGGTTCTATGGTGGGTTTCTGAACTGGTTTTGACGGTTCCCTCCCTGGTTCCCTACAATATTTACAGCTTCGTTGTTGACCACTCCTTCGGTTGTAGGCCCAACTGGTGCATAGGGGGTCTTCCTGAAGTTTCTAGGTTTGGGATCAAATGGATTTATCATTGTGGCATCCTTGAAGTGGGCTTGCAAGTATCGGGCACTGTCATAGAGTTCATTCATTGTGGTAGGACGGTGCATGATCAAGACATTCCTCAAGGCAGGTGTAGTGTTGCCAATGAGCATCTTCACTTGTTCCCCTTCATAAATCACATCTGTCAATTTTTCTGCCATTCCCCTCCAGCGATCAGCAAACTTTATGAAGTCCTCTTCGGGCTTCATCTTCTCAGCAATCAAATCTGTAATGGAGCATGCCGGTGCCACCCGGTCTCTGTATCTTTGCAAGAATTTTGTCTTGACAATGTCGAAGTCTCCTGCCTCAAAGGAGTCGAGTGAGTAGAACCATTCCAATGCAGACCCTTCTAGTGATCGACGGAATAAGAAAGGAAGAACCCTACGATCATCTTTCCAGAATGAGGATTCATAGAGAAAATCTTTAAGGTGGAGAAAAGGGTTGCCAGTACCATTGTAGCGGCGATAAACTGGTAGCTCAGAAGGTGGCAGGTGTAGGACTGGCAGAGAAGGAATGGAGATTTCAGGAACTGACTTGGAGTCCAGGCGACATCTCAGCTCTTCATAACGTTCATTCATCTGGGTGAGCTGATCCATGATTGCCTTGGTGAGAGCAGGTTCTTGGTTTACTGGTGGGGGTATGTGGTTAGAGACATGGTTCTGAAATTGAGCATGACTTGGCAAATTTACTGAAGATTGTACCATGACTTGATGGGTCAAGGGAGCAACATGGTTGAAATAAGATGGCAGAACAAATGAGGGTTGGACCACAGACGGTTGAACAATAGATGGTTGTGCTAATGATGGTTGAATCACAGATCGTTGAACAACAGAAGGTTGAACCAAGGGTGATTGAATAAGTGGTGGTTGAACTAGAGGACGAGGAGATAAGGCAACTTGGTTAACTTCAGCTTGATCTGAGGCCATTTTGCCCTTCACCATGGATTGTATGCGGGCATAGGTTTCTGAGTCAGTATAGAGAGACAACTCTCTAAAGAGTTGTTCAACATCACGAGGAGCAGATGGTTGAGAGACCTCTTGCGCTTCTGACTCAAACAATGGATTAACACGACCATCTGATGGATTTGGTTGATGACCCATCTCATGTTCTCGATGTTCAGCTTGTTCCTCCATTCCAACGTGTCTTCCAGACCTTAATTGCATTGAACTTCAAGGAGAAAGTAAAACAAACAAGTTGACAGAGCAAACAAAGAAAAAAATTTTGGTTTTTTTTTTTTTTAGTATTTTGCAAAAAGTTAAAGGTTTGAATTTTTGTTTGACAAGCAAGTGATGCAAAGACTTGAAAGCAAAATTACGCAATGATTTTGATTAAACCTTAGGTTTATGAATTTTGTTAAGAATTGTTCTCTCAACAAATGGGTTAGGATCCTAACTCCAATCTCCAATGACCTAGGTTTCACACAATCTCACCACGTGTAGGTAACATAGGATGCTTCGGGTTTTGGGGAGTGGTACAACCAACCCGATCGTGAAGAGGAATACTCCACATATGAGGAATTACGGAGGCCTTGATGAAAGCCAACCAAGTTAACTAGGAAGGAATATCCCCGAAGAGAGGTTAGAATCCACCAAGAGGGTGTTTTGGATGGGAGGGATAAATGGGAGAGTGAGCTCCCGCCTCAAAAAAGTGTAAAAGAAGGAGGTAGAGAGAAGGAGCAGAGAATGCAATCAAGTAATAAAGCAAGTAACAAAACATGAACTTAAATAAACAAGCAATCAACACCAGACAAGCAATTAGAAACTAGAGAAGCAACTAGAAACTAGAATCCAGACTTGTTTCTTATGTGAGCCAAATGGTGATAGTGAAAAGTGATGGAAAGAAGAGGGTTCAGATCTGATAGCCAAGCAAAAGGGTGGTCCACGTGGGGACCGATGTGGGAACTGGGGTAAAAGGTAAAGGTGGCTCACGTGGGAACCGGTTTTGGGTAAAAAGGGGTGATTCACGTGGGAACCAGTTTGAATGGTCAACAGAGGGCCACGTGGGGCCAATTAAAGGTGAATAAAGATCTGATCCAAGTGGGGACAGATCTGAAGGAAAGTGGTTTGGTTCACGTGGGAACCGAAGTAAAGAAAGAGATTGGTTCACGTGGGAACCGGTTTAAAAGGAAAAGGGTGGTTCACCTGGGAACCGGTTTAAATAAAATGCAGAAATTAAATGGCATACTTGGCACTTCAGATCTGATGAAATATGGGTGAAATCAGAAATTTTGAGATGGCATGAAGTTTAAGAGAGGTGGAAAGAAGAAAAGGCTCACGTGGGAACCGGTCTAGAACTAGAACTAGTTGCAAAACAAAACACTAAGCACCCACGGTTGAAGACATTGCTTGTCCCACCGTGGTCGCCACAAAGCTGTCGACTCTGAAAATTCAATGGGGTCCTCTCCTTTTCAGGGAAGTCCGTGAATCCAGATCGTCACCTCAAGAGGGGATGAGAAAAGAAAGGAATAAAGCTCGGAAAGCAAATCTCACCTCGGTCCCACACTCACATTGATCCCCGAACTTTCATCTCTTGGCGTCGCTCGATCACCAAAGAGACAGTTCGGGTCATGTGGGAAGAGGGTGAGAAGAAATAAATGTGGTCACCAGGAACCGTGGGTTCCGATTTATAGAATTAAAATGACCGTGTGTACCTTAGCGTGAATAATGTGAGTTAAAGCTTCTCCTTCTTCGGCCGACCGATGAAGAAGAGTCCTCAACGTGTGGGTGCTTGATATTCTGTGCAACTAGACAAATAAACAAGTGAAATAGACTATTATAACTAGACAAAGTGGAGTATATGTAAAGAGAATAACATAAAACACACAATTGACTAGAAACTGACCGGATTCGGGTTATCTCTAACCCCTTTTTTTATTTTCGGGAAAACAAAGTAAAAGTAAAGCAAAAAAATGTAAAAAAATAATAGGATGATGGAGAATCACGAAACAAAGAGATAGGAAAAAGAACTGAAAGATTCTGAGCTGAATAGAGAAAGATATAGCCAAATCTGTGTTGTCGAAAAAGCCGAGCAGCAGTCCAGGATCTGCCAGGCGCGACTTTGCTTCTGCACTCGTCACGACTAGCCCCGACCTCAGAATAAAGTGCCGTCGATTGAAAACTCAAGAATACTTGGAGAGGAAGAACTTTGATGAAGAGAGCTCAGGCATAAGACGTCCACACACTGCTGTAGAGGCCGAGGAAAAGAGACTGGGCAGATCCCCTGCAGAACAACCTTCCTCTCTCTTGAACCGACTTTTATCTCTCTAAAAACTCGAAATTCTCTCTCTAAAAATCAAAAAATCGATGCAGGAGGGTGGTTGGATGTCTTGAGATGCCTGGGGAGTCATGCTCATGCCTTTGGAATGACCAGAATCGGATTTAATTTATAGGAGAACAGAAGGCGTTATCAATACTAAAGAAAGGGGGCCTTGCGCCCCACCCCTGTGCGCATGCGCCCTGGTGCTGGGCGCATGCGCCCCACTGAGGGGCGCATGTGCCCCCCAATGAGGGCGCATGGGCACAGATCTCGAGAAAATAGGCCTTATCCGATCGACGGTTCAGTGGTAGAGTCTCGGTGAAAAACTGGGTCCCTCGTGCCTCAAAGGTGGGGCGCATGTGCCCTCAAGTGAGGGCATAAGGTCACGTGCCTCACTGGTAGGGCGCATGGCCATGTGCCCTGGGTCCCGGGTGCATGTGACCAGGAACCCGGGCGCATGGGACTGGTTTCGCGCGTCCTTCTTCCGGAAGCCATTGCGAACACTCCCGAACTCGGAATTCGACGCCGTTTGTTGCGTTGGAAAGATAACAGGCCGAAGAAGCTTTGTATAGCATAGGATCAGCCATCAAACCCTCCAAAACTTCAGAATTTTGTCTGGAAGTTAGGGCAGTGAATAGAAGATCCGATACAGGTCAAAATGACTTCGACGGCAAACCGAAAAGACACGGTATGCAACAAAACTTATTCGGAGAGTGTATATGACCATAACCTTCAATGCATGATCATTAGGTATTGGTCATCCAGCCAACTTCCGTGCTTACATGATTTACGTGTGGCTTTCGCTCGGAAATTACGGCTTTTTGCGGAAAACTTCGGAAGGCATCCGATTTCGTTCGGTGAAGCTCCAAATCAACTTTAAAAGACCCGGCATCATTATAAGGTCAATCACACATGTTACCCTATAAAACATAAGTTTTATGCTCTGAATTAGGCGAATTTGGCGTGTCTACACTAATGTTGATCCGATCTTCCCATCTTTGGACATTATACTTTGACGAGGCTCTGAATTCACACGGTAAGGGAATAGGAATCGTCCTTATATCACCCGAGGGTGTCACCATTCCACAGGCATTTCAGCTTGATTTCCCAGCAACCAACAATATAGCTGAATACGAAGCCTTGCTGGCCGGGCTGGAGGCCGCTCATTTCTATGGTGCCACAGAATTGAGGGTGATAGGTGATAGCCAACTAATTCTTCGCCAAGTCCTAACCAAATACCGAACTTCTCATCCAAACCTCAAACCTTACCAAGAACTCACCTCTTGCTACATCAAACTCTTTTCCAAACTCACTTTTTTCCATGTTCCTCGAGCTCAGAACATCCTTGCTGATGCCCTAGCCACCTTAGCTTCATATCTATCAGTTCCGCTAGGTAGACAGGTGCGGACTATCCATGTCCGTAGAAGGTCGATACTGGCGATTAAGGATGGTCGATTTCTAAAAGTCAAGGAGAGATTTGGCAGGAAGGAATATCTAGAGCAGAAAGAGGAGATTTCTCTGGTCGAGTTGGAAGAGTTAGATGAGGGTGAGAGGCCTTGGTTTGATGAGGTCGCAAGGTATTGTCAAGATCATACATATCCACCTGGATCAAATGCAAAAGAAAAGAAGGCCATCAGGAGAGTATCCCATAGGTATACCATCCTAGGAGGGGTGCTCTACAAGAGGAGCCTGAGCGGAATTTTGTTGAGATGCGTTGATGAAGAAGAGGCAGAATTGGTACTTAAGGAAGCACATTCCGGGGTCTGTGGGGACCACGTCAATGCTCAAGCTCTTGCTAAGAAAATCATCAGGCAGGGGTATTATTGGCCAACCCTAGAAGAGGATTGCTCCATCTTGGTCTGGCACTGTCATTCTTGCGAACTCCATGCCAACAAGATCCATTCTCCTGCATCTTCCCTTCATCTGATACATGCCCCAAGGCCCTTCGCCATGTGGGCTTTCGATATCATTGGCCCTCTAAGTGATCTTATCTCTGAAATCCATTCCAAATCATTCATCCTGACGGCAACAGAGTACTTCACCAAGTGGGCAGAAGCGGAAGCGTTCGTGGAGATCAAGGCATCAACACTGTGCTCCTTCATCAAACGCAACATCATCGCCAGGTTCGGGATACCCAGCGACATCATCACCGACAACGGACCGCAATTTCTCTCTCAAGATCTGCGTGAGAGAACTTACCTGTCGTTGAGAGAACCTCCCCCTCTTACTTTAAAGTCCCTGAAAATACTTGATAAAAGAGGATCAGATCTTCACAACGACTCATCCCTTTGCCTATTATGGCCAACTTTGACTTAGGTCAAAGGGAGGAGTCCTCTTAATGGGGTGATAATGAAGGTAAATATGCAATGCGGAAATGAAACATGTAAGACATAAAGATAAACATGAATGCTTGCAAAGGCAAAAAATCAAGGTTATGCCAAGTTAGATGATGCATTTTTTTAGAATTTTTTGGAAAGTATTCAATTTTTTTATTTTTTTGAAGATATTGGATTTTTGAAAATATTCATTTTTTTTTGAATTTTTGAAAATATTTGATTTTTTTTGGTTTTTTTGAAAACATTTTTTTTTGGATTTTTGTGGAGAATGTACCGGTATTGAAACAATTCATCAATCTTTGAGTGTTAATCAAGATTTAAGCGATAAACACCACGTGAAAATAAGGTCCCCTACCCAGAATCTTTCTTGCCCTCTTCTCTTGATCGGTTTGGATTCCTCCTGAGTTTAGATAGTTTACCCTACCCTAGTGGGGTGTTTGGTTGCATGATAATGGAGGTTTTTATTTTAATTTTTAAAAACTATAAGAAAACTTGTTAAAAGAGGTGTTTGACAACCATGATAATTTTATGTTTTGAAAATGATTTTCTTCTTAAACAAAAAAAGAGGATCTCACCTCTTTCTTTTTTCTTGTGGTCTCCCACTTTGTTTAGTCATGTATGATAGTTACTCTTTTTTTATCACATCCCTCCAAACATGATAATTTTATGTCATGAATTGGTTCACTTTTTATTTTAATACAATTTTTTATCATGAAAGTATACAAAAAATTATCATGCAAACAAACACCCCATAGGGTTTTAAGATGGAAGAATAATAAAGGAAGTCTTTGATAGGCTTCGGGGTGTTGAGAAGGGTTTCTCTACTCATGCCCAAATTGCCCGTTGGGGTTCGGCCTCTTCGGGTCTTTTCTACATGTGACACTCACTTAGACAAGTCTTTGACCTGTGGGGTCATTGCCTATCTTTTGGTGCATTTTCTTCATTTTATACTCTTCCGGGTACTCATTCAGACATGCCCATATTTGTTTAAACATGTGGGTTTCATTGCCCATCTTTTGGCACCCTTTTGCACCCTATGAGACGGCCTCCTAGTAAGGCAGCGAGCATTTTTGATACTATCCTCCTCTAGTCCCCTTCACCTATCTTGGACCGAATAGAAGAGAATGGGGGTAAGGTTTCCTTTTCGCCTTCAGGATTCTACCTTGCCTCTCTCGAGTGTTGGGCTATCCAGATTCTGGGATTGGGAGGTGTTGTGTGTGCAGGGTGATGTCTACCCTTGACTTCTAGCTAACACCCTTGGATCGTTGACTTGATATCATACCAGAAATTCTCCATTTTCTTTTCTAAGGAAAATATTTTTTGAGGTAAACGCCGTTCCATGGATGGTTCAATTTTTCTCCATCGGCGTTGGTTAGCTCATATGCATTGCCTGGATATTTTTCAGTTATAACAAAAGGCCCTTCCCAGTTAGGTTGCAACTTGGAGCGGGGACCACCTGGCTTAACGAATATACGTTTGACTACCATCTCACCGATTTTGAACTTTCTCTCTACCACCCTCTTTTGCTAAAACCTTTTCAATCTGTTCTGATAAGTCCGGGCATGCTCGGAGGCGGCCAACCTTCTTTCATCTAGGAGTTCAAGTTGTGCAAGGAGAGATTCTCGCCTCTCATCGACAGGGATGTCCCTATCGAGTTGAACTCGGAGTGATGGAAGGAGTACTTCGTATGGGACCACCGCCTCCATCCCATATGCGAGAGCATACAGGGTTTGACCAGTGGGGGTCCGTACAGAAGTACAATAAGGCCATAGGGCATCTACAAGCTTATCTGGCCAGTCTGCGAACTTGCTAGACTTACAGGTTTTCTTAATGATTTTAATCAAAGTTTTGTTGGTGGCTTTTGCTTGACCGTTGCCTTGCGGGTAATAAGGAGATGAATGATGCAATGCAATGTGGTACCTGTTGCAAAGATCATGCAGATCTTGAGAGAGAAATTGCGGTCCGTTGTCGGTGATAATGTCGCTGGGTATCCCGAACCTGGCGATGATGTTGCATTTGATGAAGGAGCACAGAGTTGATGCCTTGATCTCCACGAACGCTTCCACTTCTGCCCATTTGGTGAAGTACTCTGTTGCCGTCAGGATGAATGATTTGGAACGGATTTCAGAGTTAAGATCACTTAGAGGGCCAATGATGTCGAAAGCCCACATGACGAAGGGCCATGGGGCATGAATCGGATGAAGGGAAGATGCGAGAGAATGGATCTTGTCGGCATGGAGTTGGCAAGAATGATAGTGCCGGACAAAGACGGAGCAATCCTCTTCTAGGGTTGGCCAATAATACCCCTGCCTGATGATTTTCTTAGCAAGAGCTTGAGCATTGACATGGCCCCCACAGACCCCAGAATGTGCTTCCTTAAGCACCAATTCTGCCTCTTCTTCGTCAACGCATCTCAATAAAATTCCGCTCAAGCTCCTCTTGTAAAGCACCCCTCCTAGGATGGTATACCTCTGGGATACTCTCCTGATGGCCATCTTTTCTTTTGCATTAGATCTAGGTAGATATGTCTGATCTTGACAATACCTTGCGATCTCATCAAACCAAGGCCTCTCACCCTCATCTAACTCTTCCAACTCGATTAGAGAAACTTCCTCTTTCTGCTCCAAATATTCCTTCCTGCCAAATCTCTCCTTGACTTTTAGAAATCGACCATCCTTAATCGCCAGTATCGACCTTCTACGGACATGGATAGTCCGCACCTGTCTACCTAGCGGAACTGATAGAGATGAAGCTAAGGAGGCTAGGGCATCAGCAAGAATGTTCTGAGCTCGAGGAACATAGACAAAAGTGAGTTTGGAAAAGAGTTTGATGTAGCAAGAGGTGAGTTCTTGGTAAGGTTTGAGGTTTGGATGAGAAGTTCGGTATTTGGTTAGGACTTGGCAAAGAATTAGTTGGCTATCACCTATCAGCATCAATTCTGTGGCACCATAGAAATGAGCGGCCTCCAGCCCGGCCAGCAAGGCTTCGTATTCAGCTATATTGTTGGTTGCTGGGAAGTCAAGCTGAAATGCCTGTGGAATGGTGACACCCTCGGGTGATAGAAGGACAATTCCTATTCCCTTACCGTGTGAATTCAGAGCCCCGTCAAAATATAATGTCCAAAGGTGGGAAGATCGGATCAACATTAGTTCGTCATCCGAGAGCTCCGATTGGACCGGGTCAAAGAGGAGTATAGGGTGATGGGCTAGATGTTCGGCAATGGCATAGCCCTTAATCACCTTCTGGGGGACATAGGTGATATCAAACTGGGAAAGGAAGCTCTGCCAACGACCTAACCTATCAGTTAGAACAGTTTTCTTGAGAAGGAATTTGATGGGATTGATGCGGGCAATAAGGTTGACCTCATAAGCTAAGAAATAGTGTTTAAGCTTCTGAACTACCCAGACTAGTGCAGCACAGGTCTTCTCCACTACAGTATACTTCTGCTCACATGAATCAAAAATCTTTGACAAGTAGTAAGTTTCCCTCTCTTTCCCCTCTTCATCCACTTGTGCAAGGACTGCCCCAAGAGAATTCTCCAAAACTGAGATATATAGGACTAAGGGCTTGCCAGGGATTGGTGGTCTAAGCATAGGGGGACTAGCCAAGTATCTTTTCAATCCATCAAATGCATCCTGGCACTTTGAATCCCATTTGAACTCGGCCCCCACCTTGGTCAACTCATAGAAAGGTTTACACCTTTGGGAGTGTTGTGAGATGAACCGGCGGACAAACTGTAGCCTCCCGATTAATCCTCGAAGTTCTTTCATATTTCTTGGAGGAGGCATACCAATGATTGCCTTGGCCTTAGAGGTGGTTGATCTCTATGCCCCTTTTGCTCACTATGAACCCTAATAATTTGCATTACTTTTACTCTGTTATTCCGAAAATTAAAAAAAAGGGGTTAGAGATAACCCGAATCCGGTCAGTTTCTAGTCAATTGTGTGTTTTATGTTATTCTCTTTACATATACTCCACTTTGTCTAGTTCTAATAGTCTATTTCACTTGTTTATTTGTCTAGTTGCACAGAATATCAAGCACCCACACGTTGAGGACTCTTCTTCATCGGCCGGCCGAAGAAGGAGAAGCTTTAACTCACATTCTTCACGTTAAGGTACACACGGTCATTTTAATTCTATAAATCGGAACCCACGGTTCCTGGCGACCACATTTATTTCTTCTCACCCTCTTCCCACATGACCCGAACCATCTCTTTGGTGATCGAGCGACGCCAAGAGATGAAAGTTCGGGGATCAATGTGAGTGTGGGACCGAGGTGAGATTTGCTTTCCGAGCTTTATTCCTTTCTTTTCTCATCCCCTCTTGAGGTGACGATCTGGATTCACGGACTTCCCTGAAAAGGAGAGGACCCCGTCGAATTTTCAGAGTCGACAATTAGTTCGTCATCCGGGAGCTCCGATTGGACCGGGTCAAAGAGGGGTATAGGATGGTGGGCTAGATGTTCGGCAATGGCATAGCCCTTAATCGCCTTCTGGGGGACATAGGTGATATCAAACTGGGAAAGGAAGATATGCCAACGACCTAAACAATCAGTTACAATAGTTTTCTCTAGAAGGAATTTGATGGGATTTATGCGGGCAATAAGATTGACCTCATGAGCTAAGAAATAGTGTTTAAGCTTCTGAACTACCCAGACTAGTGCAGCACAGGTCTTCTCCACTACCGTATACTTCTGCTCACATGGATCAAAGAACTGACAAGTAGTAGGTTGCCCTCTCTTTCCCTTCTTCATCCACTTGTGCAAGGACTGCCCCAAGAGAATTCTCCAAAATCGAGATATATAGAACTAAGGGCTTGCCAGGGACTGGTGGTCTAAGCACAGGGGGACTAGCTAGGTATCTTTTCAATCCATCAAATGCATCCTGACACTTCGAATCCCATTTGAACTTGGCCCCCGCCTTGGTCAGCTCATAGAAAGGTTTACACCTTTGGGAGTGTTGTGAGATGAACCGGCGGACAAACTGTAGCCTCCCGATTAATCCTCGATGTTCTTTCATATTTCTTGGAGGAGGCATACCAATGATTGCCTTGGCCTTGTTTGGGTCGATCTCTATGCCCCTTTTGCTCACTATGAACCCTAATAATTTTCCTCAGGATACTCCAAACGTGCATTTCTTTGGGTTCATCTTCAATTTATATTCTCTAGCCCTTTGCAAGACCTTTCTTAACACTTCAAGATGATCTTCTCAGCTTTTGGACTTAACGACCAGGTCATCCACGTACACCTCTACAAGGGTATGCATCATGTCATGGAAGATAGCCATCATTGCCCTCTGATAGGTTGCACCAGCATTCTTTAGTCCAAAGGGCATGATGACATAGCAGTAGGTTCCCCAAGGTGTAGTAAACGAGGTCTTCTCCTGGTCCTCTTCGGCCAACCAGATTTGATTATATCCAGAATAGCCATCCATGAATGACAACATCTCGAATCCAGTAGTGTTATCAACCAGTACATCAATATGAGGTAGAGGAAAGTCATCTTTAGGACACGTTCGATTCAAGTCCCTGAAGTCTATACAGATCTGAACTTGGCCATCCTTCTTCATGACAGGGACTATGTTTGCCACCCATTGCGGATAAAGGACGACCTTAATGAATTTTGCTTAATGTAACTTGTCAACCTCTTCCATGCTTGTCGGTGCATCAGCCAAGTCCTCAATTCCATCCTCGAAATCATGATCTTTTTCTGATAAGACCTCGTAAACTCCCAGTTTATGATCTACATTGAATTCATCCTCATACTGGATTTCGTCAAGATGGATAGCATTTTCCAAAAACCTAGGCAGCCTTGCACATTCCTTGAATTTTTGAGCTATTTGTTGGAGATATCTCTCTAGCACACGTTTACCTCTAATTTTCTTCTTTCCTATACTAACTACTCCTAAAGAAGACGGAATTGAAAAGGTGGTATTTACAATGGGTGAAGGATCGAGCAGATCGATCAGTGAGTTGGAGAAGAGGGGTCCCTAGTTGGGAGCACCCTTCGAGACAAGTAGAGACGTCTCCTCAATAGAAAACTGAGTTTGCGAGAAGACGTTTTTTTTTGGGTATTTTGGGTATTTTCAATAACAAAAAGAGAATGAGCCGATGGGGCTCGAGCAGAAATAGAAAGCTTAAGCAAATGGGAGGAAAATAGGCTCGCGGGCCCGATGATGACAAGAAATGGGTAGATAGGCCCAAAGCTAGTGAAAAGATCTAAGGGCATGCGGGCCCAAAGCAAGAAAATAAATCTAAAGAGCACGTGGGCCCGACTGGTGGGCACGCGGGCCCAAGGTTGTTGGATTGGAATGGGCATAGAAGCCCAGTGGAGTAAGAAGATTTGAATGGGCTCTCAGGCCCAGTGATCAGTTTAGGTGGCCATTTTGGCCCAGAAGTGTGAATTGGGCTAGATAGCCCATCAAGTGAATCCAAGAGGGATAGTGTGAGGATTTTGAAATACGTGACCATAGGATACGGCTCACGCGGGATGTTGTTTGGAGGTGGGTTCGAGTGGACAAGTTGTTTAGAGATGGACTTGCCCTCGACTGGTTCTTCCTCCTCTGTGAACAACCGAGCCAAAGATGAACTCAGGTTGTCCACCTCCTCCTCTTGCTCTGGTGCCTTCTTCCTCTTGACTGGTTCTTCCTCTTCGTCCCCGGCCATCATCATGGTCTCCCCTTTGATAAAGAATTTTTGGAGTCCCATGGCATCTTTTAGCCGGTAGACCATCCTCGAAGTGAAATTGGGCTCATAGCCAAGCCCGTGTCTCTTTGGTCTTTGTACGGCTTTAATGGGGTGCACAACCCCCTGCAGCTCCTTTCCCAACTCCTTTCCTGGCTGATAGCCCATCCCTTTCATCATCCACCATGCAACTGTATATGGAGGCATCGTTAACATCATGACCTCGGGCAGCTCTGTAGTGGAAACCAACGGCTGGACAAATTTTGATATTGGCAGTGCAGAAGAGGGGTCATCCACGTCATTTAGAATGGGGATGTTGGTTACTTTGATCACCTGGCCCTTGTATGGGAACTTCAGACACTAATGATTAGTGGAGGCAACAACTCCTATTGCCTCAAGGTACGGGCATCCCAAAATAGCTTTAAACGTAGGGTCCAGTTCTAGAACATGAAACTCCGCGGTGACAGCACACGGTCCGAGCCCTACTTCCAATGTAACCACCCCTCGTGCCAGTTTCTGGGAGTTGTCATAGGCTGTCACTGTGATGGCAGAAGGCTCGATTTCTTCATCGGAGATGCCACAAAGTTGCAATGTTTCTGGCGGCATGACATTTATAGATGATCCGGTGTCAATCAAGCAGGACTTAATCTCCATGCCTCTGATGACTACTGCAACGCGCAAGGCGTACTTTCTAATCTCTGGCCATGCCAACTCTTCCTGCATAAATGTGGGTGCCGGATGTTCACTCCTCGGGGTCAGGATAGTAATGATCTTCTCGGGCGGGAGGTCCTCATTGACCATGACCCGCTGAAGATATTGTTGTAGGATGTCCTGATGGTTCTTTGACCTCTTAATCAGCTCTAGGATTGAAATCCGTGCCGGCATTTTGTCCAGATGCTTCAATAGGTCATATGCCATGCCGGGCAACGGTTCTTCTACCACCTCCTCTTCTGCCTGTTCCTGTGGTTGCATCCCGACCTGGGGGAAGACCCTTTGGAACATCCTTCCGCTACGAAGTACTGGCGCCAGCGTGGTAGGGGGGAGTGGTGATGATGGTGATAGTAGGGTTGGTTGGTAGGTTGAGGAGCCCGTGGTAGGTAGGGGTGGTGAGGATCGGATGATGAGGGGTCGTGGATTGCTGGAGGCCGGTATGTTGGGTGATGGTTGGGGTGTTGGTGGTGATGGTCTAATGATAAGAGGTCATGGAGTGGTGGTGACTGGTGGGTTGGGTGATGGTCGGATAATGAGAGGCCGAGGGGTGGTCGAGGGCCGGTAGGTTAGGTGATGTTTGGGGTGTTGGTGACCGTCTAATGATTAGACGTCGAGGAGGATTAATTGTGGTTGGTAGGTTAGGTGATGGTTGCGGTGCTGGATGGGATGCTGGTGGCGGTCTAATGATTAGGCATCGTGAAGGGTTGATGGTTGTTGGGGGTAGTGGTGTTTGGGTAGTTTGTGGGCTGGGGGCAGCTCTCGGTATGGAGAGTATGGTGCAGTTTGTAGGTGGGGTGGTATGGAGGGCATGGAGGTGATTTGATCCTCGACCTGCCAACCATGAGAATGGTAGGTTGACTCCTCGATGGTGGAGTGGACGAGGCCGAGTCGTTGGTTTGGTGGTGCTGGTGCCGGTGCTTGTACGGGTGCATGTACCGGGAGAGGATCTTGGACTATGCCCAAGCCGGGCTGCTGTTGTGCTTGCTGTCACCGCGGTTGATTCTGACATGCCTTCATTGCTTGAATAGATTCTCCCATCTGTGCCCAGTCAATGTTCCCTTGATCATTAAGGTCATAGATGTAGACTTTAAATTGGAAACATACATCCACCGTGTGCCCAGGATACCGATGATAAGCGCAGTACTTGGTTGTGTCAACATTGGCCGGCCATCCTTCTCTCTCCTTTGGAAGCTCCAACTATTGTTCCGCCATCAATGCATTAATGATATCGGTGAGGGGGAATGGCAATTGAGGATAGTATTCTCTCTTGGTTCCCCCCCTCCTAGGTCGGTTGGCCGGTGGTGGCACTTGGTTGTAGGCTTGTTGTTGTGGTTGGGGTCGGTTGTAGACATGTTGTTGTTGAGGTGCTCAGTTGTAGGCATTTGGTTGCTGGGGCGCTCGGTTGTAGGTGGGTTGCTGTGGTGGTGCTCGATTATATGAAAGTTGCTGCTGGGGCTGAGGAGCTGGTTGAGGAGCTGGGCGGTATTGTTGATTGGGTGGTGGGTTACGGTATTGGCTTTGGCGATACCCACCCTGGTTACCCATGGCATTGATGCTCTCATTGTTTACTACCCCTTCGGTGGTGGGTCCTACAGGTGTAGGCTTTCTAGTGTTATGGGGCTTGGTGTTGAACGGGTTGATCATGGATGCCTCCTTAAAGTGGGCTTGGAGGTAGCCGGCGCTATCACACAACTCACTCATGGTTGTTGGGCGTTGCATGATCAGGAGGTTGCGAAGGTTGGGCGTGGTGTTCCCTATGAGCATCCTCACCTGCTCCTCCTCTGAGATGGTATCCACTAGCCTCTCAGCCATTCCCCTCCACCAATCAACAAATCTGGCAAAGTCCTCATCCGGCCTCATCTTTTCGGCAATTAAATCAGTTATCGAGTAGGCTGGCCCCACCCGATCCTTGTACCTCTGTAGAAACTATGCCTTGAAGATGTCAAAATCTGCCGCCTCAATGGAATCAAGAGAATAGAACCAGTCCAGGGCGCATCCCTCCAATGACCGACGGAATAGGAAGGCAAGGGCTTTGCGGTCATTTTTCCAGAATGCAGAGTCGTAAAGAAAGCTCTTTAGATGGTTGAAAGGATTACCAGTCCCATTGTAATGTTGGAAGACTGGTATCTCTAAAGGAGGAAGGTGTAGAACTGGAAAGGATGGGACAGAGATTTCAGGGATGGCTTTAGAATCGAGGCAGTGCCTCATTTCTTCAAAGCGCTCATCCATCTGGTTGAGTTTGTTCATTAATGCCTGGGTGAGGCTGGATTCCTGAGCCACGGGAGCAAAGTGTTTAGGTGATTGAGTTGGAAGAGGTAGGTTGGAAGAAGGAATTGGAACAGTATTATGTGAATGCCCCATAATAGGGTGAGTGGAGACACGGCAGGGTTGCCCAGGAGAAGAGATGATTTGGGGCCTGACTGCTAATTGAGGTGGTGAGGGGGCTTGATTTCCCTCGATCGGATCTTGATTGGCGGGCATCTTGCCCTTAGTGGCAAATTGGATAATTGCAAAGGTCTCGGGATCAAGGTGAAGAGATAGATCCTTGAGAGCTTGTTCTATACTATGTGAGGCGGATCGGTGAGCAGGATCTTGGACCTCAGGTTCCATCACGGCATTAACATGGCCATCTGGTTGGACCATGGGTTGCTGAAGCTCGTAGGGACCCATCTCGTACTCCTCTTCTTGGCCGTAGTAGTCCGGCATCCCAACGTGTCTTCCGGACCTTATCATCATGGGCATCCTGTCGATCTTTCTTCAATGATGGTTAAAAAAAAGAGCAAGTAAAGCACACAATTGAAAATTTTTTGTTATGTTTTGTTTTGTTTGAATTTTTTTTGTTTCAATTTGGTTGTTTGAAAAACAAGTTGAACACAAAATTAAAGAGGTTTTTTTTTGTTTTTTAAGGTGTTTTGAAAGAAGAAAAGTTTTTTGGTTGTTTTCAATTTTTGGTGAGCAAGCAAGTTATGCAAACAAGTTTTTAAAATGACTACTCGACAATATTTGGGTTGAAACCTTAGATTAGATAGATTGTTAGCAATTGTTCACTCAAATGGGTATGGTTCCTACTGCTTCAATCTTCAAGACCTAAGGTTGTTACTCAATCACAACGAGTAGGTACTTGGGTTCTTCAGGTTTTGGGAAAGTGGTACAACCGGCCCAATCGTGCAGAGAGGAATACTCCACGGATGGGGACTTACGGAGGTCTTGATAGAAACCACCAAATCAACTAGGAAGGAATATCCCAGAAGAGAGGTAAGAATCCACCAAGAAGGTGTTTGGAGGGTGAGGGTGTGTTGGGAGAGAGAGCCCCCACCTCGAATGCCCTACGGATCGGAGCAAGTCCGGTACCCGATGCAAAAGCTAATGCAAAAATGAAAAATGGAGGGTAGGATAAGAAGAAGCAATCAATATGCAAACATGAATGAAAGCTATTAAATAAACCAAGCAAGTGAATGCAAACAAGACAAGCAATGATAAAGTAAACAAGTAACTAGCAACTAGCAACTAAAAGGTGGTTCGCGCGGGAACCGGCTTGTGGTGGAGTGTCCAAGTGGGGACAAATATGAAGTAAAGGTAAAAGGATGGTCCACGCGGGGACCGATTTGAAAATAAAGTGGCTCACACGGGAGCCGAGTTTTGGAAAGGCAGGTGGTTCACCCGGGAACCGGTTTTTGAAGGAAAAGGGGTGGTTCACGCGAAAACCGGTTAGTTTGATTGGAAAAAGGAAGGGAGGGCCACGTGGGGCCAATCTAATTGGTGAAAAGGGGTGGTCCACGTGGGGACCGATCTGAAAGTGAGTTGGTTCACGTGGGAACTGGTTTAGAAAAGGGTTTGGTTCACGCGGGAACCGATTTTAATGAAGAAAGGGGTGGTTTACGCAAGAACCGGTGTAAGAGTTGACAAAATAGAAAGAGGGCCACGTGGGGCCAATCTAAAGGTGCTGTAAAGAGGTGGTCCATGCGGGGACCGATCTGAAAATAAGTTGGTTCACGCGGGAACCAAGTTGGAAAAGAAAGGTGATTCACGCGGGAACCGGTTTATAAGAAGAAAAGTGGTTCACGCGGGAACCGGGTTGAAATTAAAGACAAGTAGCTCAAGTCCACATGGGGGACAATCTTAAAGGAAGATGAAACAGCAAGTTTAAAGGTAAATTGACATGGAAGATAAAAGACAAGCCGGTTCACGCGGGAACCAAGTTAGAAAACAACTAGCTGCACCGTTGAATCAAGCTAGCATGGTTGAAGACATTGGTTGTCCCACCGTGGTCGCCAAAAAGCTGTCGACTCCAGAAACGGGTTCCGGATCAGCACCTCTAGAGAAGGTGAAAGATAGAATTGGGAAAAAGGGGGGAGTGAATCGGAAAACACTCGGAAAGCTTTAAAAGATCCTCACCTCGGTCCCACACTCACATTGATCCCCGAACTTTCATCTCATGGCATCGCTCGAGCACCGGAGATGGTTCGGGTCATGTGGGAGGAGAGTGAGGAGGAGATGAAATTAGAACATAAATAAAAGGTGGTCGCCAAGAGCCGCGGGCTCCGCTTTATAGAATAACAACAAGATTGAGTTGTTTTGACCGTGTACCTTAGCGCGGGAGATCGGGATATGGGTTCAACCTTCTTCTTCCTCGGCCAGCCGATGAAGAAGAGTCTCCAACTGATGCTAGCATGATAGACATGTGCAACTAGAACAATAAACCAAGTGAAATAAAATGATTAGAACTATGGGAAGTGTAGTAACTGTAGTAAGAAGATGAGAAAGAAGCAATTGGAATTGGACTCACCGGCTTCGGGGTGAGCCTTAACCCCATTTTTTTGTATTTTTGATTATGTAAAAATGATGCAAATGAACTGAAATATGATTTAAAATAGTAAATAAACTGAGTTAGATGAGTTGAGAAAGCTTATGGAATGGATCGGCTTGAGTTGAAGCCGAGTTGGTTGAAGAAGGCCGGTTCGGGTAGATTTGCACCCTTCTGGTGCGACTTTGGTGCAGAGGATTCTACGGACGACCCCGATGTCATAATCGAGTGCCGTTTGTTGGAGTAGATAGAAGACTCGGATAGGAAGAGTTCATATGTTGATGATTTCTCCGAAATCATCCTTTAGAAGTCTGTAAAAATTATGAAATTGGGCGGATATAGAAAACAGAACCTGGATGTGCGCCCTTGGTGTAGAAATCGCCACGAACGAACGGCAAGTAAGAATTGAGTGCCGTCAGTTGGAGATGAAAGAGGACGAAGAGATGAACATCTTCTATGTTGAATACTTTCGCAGAAAGAGTCTCGGTTTTTCTGAATAAGTTGATGAAGTTGACTGATGCAGAATACCCGGATCGAGCCTTCTCCTTCACCTCGGGATCGATCTCTTGACCTCGGGTCGCCTTTGGACGTCGGGACGGATTTGGAGAAGAGCTTGGACGACCTCTGGACGAGCTAGGCATGGGGGATTGACCTTGGGTCATTGATAATGGCCCTCAATTTATAGGGGAATGAAGCCGGTGCAAAATTTGGAAACTGGACCGACCGCGCCCCCACTCTTCAAAGGAGAGACGAGGCGCGCAGGCGCGCCCTCAAACCAAGGGTGCGCCCCCACTCGGGGCGCGGTCCGCGCGCCCCCCGTTTCAAAGGGAGCGGGGGCGCGCTACGCGTCTCAATCGCTAAAAATCGACGAAAACTTCCGGAACTTGCTAAAAATCAACTTGACATACGTAACGCGCCCCCGAACCGGGGGCGCGGTACAAATAATCGAAAATCAGTGCCGGAAACCTTCCAAAATTTAGGTTTAGAAGGTGCTAATCGGGGTAATTTGCGATTTAAAGAAGCTGACCACGCCCCCGCTTTTCAAAGGAGCCCGGGGCGCGCAAGACGTGCCCCCGGTTTGAGGGCGCGCAGGGCGCGCCCCCGTGTTGAGGGCGCGCAGGGCGCGCCCTCCTCTTTCAAAGGTAGCGGGGGCGCGGTACACTCTCTCTCCTGCGCACGTGTTCCGTGAGCCATATCTTGCAAACGGGATGTCCGATTCGGCTCCCGTTTGTCGCGTTGGAAAGAGGGCCTTCAACCGCACCTCCTCAAGTCGGTAAACCAGACGGCATGACTCCCGATATGTTCGCACAGGGCTTTCTACCGGTTTACCCTCAAGCGGAAAGCCAAAACCCATGGCGAAGATCCGAAAGAGCACGGTTCCGGTCAAGAAATCTCGGGTCAACTCGGGATGACTTAAAATGATGACCAAAAAATTCCGGTACGATCGAAAAACCCGAAGTCATTGAAAAATCTGAGATTAACCCGGTAAACGTGAATCAAAAGCCGTAAAAGTCACGAAACCCTAAAATTGACCGAAATGGCCGTATGGCCCCGGTTGATGAAAATATTCAGCTAGAATCGACCTGGATGACCCGAAAAGACCCGGTGATGACCGGAAAGGCCTAACACGTAGTCCGGGATGGCCGTGTCAGCACAGATCGAAAAAGCCGTAACGAAAGCCGTCATTGACCGACGCCTACCGAAATGACTTCTCGGAAACCCTGAATGTTACGGAACACATGCGGGACTCCAGAGAACTTCAATTATGGACCATTCAAGGTCGGTCATCGAGTAGGCTTCGTGTTTTTACAGTTCACGTGCGGCTCTCGCTTGAAGGTTACAGCATCATTCCGGAAATCATTGGTCCATTCTCAACTTTCGAGGGGCTCCACCCATGTCCTTAGCTCATGTCCACGAGATAATCCGGATCAGATAACGGTCAAATAAAAGATATCACCTATGGAATAAGAGTCTAGGGCTCCGAATCAAGCCAATTTGGCATGTCTACAGTGAGGATATTTTACCGCTTTCCGAGTGTTTTTAATTCACTCCCCTCTTCCCCCAATTCCATCTATCACCTTATTTTGAGGTGCCGATCCGGAACTCATTTTCAAAGTCGACATCTCTCTCTATCCCTCTGCTCTGTCTCCCCCGCCTCTCACCTCTCTCATCCTGCCACTGGTTACTCGCTCGCCACCCCGATCTCCCTCTTTCTTGCTCTCTCGCAGTGCCCCACCAACAATGGAACCTCTTCAATCGATATCTCTCTCAGTCAATCCCCCCCCCCGTTCTCATCGAACTCTCTCTCTCTCCCTCTTTTCTTGTCACCAGCCGCTGTGCCTGCAGCCATCTACCATTGTGTGGTTGTTCACCTTCCAGCACCATGTCAGTATTGACTACCTCATGTGTGCACCCACAAACATCGCCTTCCATGCCACCTCTTTGTTCTGTCATTTTCCCGTTGTCGCGCGGTCGTCTCCGCTCGGGTCCATCATTGCTCTCCAGCCACATTGGCAGCACCCGTAAATCCATGTGTCTTCATCCCCGCCTCCATGTCTAACGGTTGTCGGCCCTATTGCCGTTTGCCCACAGGTCCTTCATCTTGTCGTCCCCCCAACCTTCGTTTGCCTACGTGGGAGACCCTCCTCATCGCTGCCTCATCGGCAGTGCACTTGGACGTGCGTTGGCGCCGCCTGTGGCCACCTAGTGCCTTCCTGATCATCCGTGCCTGGCCATCACACCCGAGCGAACGCCACTCGATGCAAGCACTGCCGTTGGCCTTCCCTTTCCTTGCTACTTCCACCCAATGTCAGCATCATCCCTGCCATCCACCCTCAACCGCTGCCCCTCCGCCACCAGCCATCACCTCCGCCGCCTCCGTCGCGAGCGCGTACGCCCGTTCGAGCAACCGGCCGACCACCCAGCTCACCCGCCCCACTCAGCCACCAGCCCAGCATCGAGCCGCCAGTCCAGCTCCGGTTCAACTACTCGGTTCAGCCAAATCGAACCGTCGGTTCAGCATTTTCCAGTTTTTAATGATTTATGTTTCCGAAAATCAGAGTTAAAGCTAGAAAAATAACAGAAAATACAAAAAATCTAGAAAATTAATGGAAGCTTCTAGGTATATTTCTCAAGCTTGTCTATGTATTTCACCCCATTTGTATAATAAAATATTCATGATTTAACTTATGGATCATAAGTTGACTAGTTTTAAACTTTAGACTTGTAATTAATGGTTTTCTCAAAATCTTTGAAATTGGTATTTGGTATATTATGGAACATGATTAGCATGATTATGTTTGGGTATAAGTATTTGCTATCAGATTTGATCCTATGAAAATTATGTATATAATTATATGCTTCATTGGACGAGAATTGAAGGTTAATTATGTGTTGACTTAGAAAAATTATGGGTCATTAAATTATACCTTTTAGAACCTGTTTAGGTCAGATTATGGTTGATTACATCAGAATTTAATTTGTTTAGTTTATGCCAAGCATGATTTAAGTTAATGGTCTTGTAAATGTAATTAAGTATGTCTAGTTCGGCTTGTCATTGCATGTGTGTAGATCATGTAAATTTTTATTAGTTTGGTTTTACATTATGTATTATGTCATGCATGGCATGATTATGTTCATACGGTCAAGTTTGGTATAGGTTTGATTTAGAATATGTGAACCAAGTCGGGTTACCATATATGTCTTGTCTAGTTCGTTATGAATGTTATGTCTTGCATGAAGGTCTATGAGATTAGATGGTTATGTTGCGTATGCATGGTATGGTCAAGTATGTTATGATTTGAATTTATGTTATGATCTCTTGATATGATGTGCTATGAAGGCTTCACCAACGTATCTTAGTCAATCGCTCGTGGCCAGTAGGTAACCTAGATGAATCTAGCCCTCCCACAGATCTTGAATTACTGCGGTTTTTCCCTTAATGTCACCATTTCCTAGGTACACTTTGGTCTAGCTTATTATTTGTTACTGCTATATATATTTGAGTTGGTGAAAGCATTTTGTACATGTGAAGCAAGACGACCAATTCCTTGCTATTTGGCTGTGTTTTGAAAAGGATATGAAATTATGTTACTTGTGTGTCATGTATAGATGTTATATCATGTCATGTTAGAAAAATCAGATTTGTCTTATTTTAGTTTAGTCATGTTAAGTTAAGTCTTGAGGTCATTTATTTGATATTTGTCTAGCTTGTATGGTCTTTGTGTGTATTGGTCTAGAGGTGTGCAACATTGGCATAATCTTTTCCTTGATGTTAATTCATGGTTTGGATATGGATTGTGAGATTAATATAGAAGACATTATATTACATCTCAATTAAGGTATGCTATCTATCCTTACTTGATTATATGTTAGTTATCCGAATGGCATGAAATGGTTGTAAATCCTACGGAGTCCTTGGACTCACCCCGTTGTGGGTTAAATTTTTCAGCAAGTATTGAAGAACATGAGATTGGTTTGGAGGCTCCAGAAGAGGCCATGGAAGAACCAGAATCTATTGGGGTTGAAGCCGAGTGATCTTTTCTATCAGGTTTCTTGTTTATGGACTTTTGGGGATGATTTGTAGTTAAACTCTATCTTGTTTACTTTCCTTTGAAGATGGAACTTGTGGATGAACTTAGTTTGGTGTTAGGTTGTTTAAATGTTTAAGTTTATTTTGGACTCTTGTAGAATTGTGTGGACTTGGTGATTAGTGTTATCTACCTACTTGTTTGGGTAATGAAATTCGAGTGATAGATTTCTCCCACTATCACGACATTGTGTATTTCCGCTACGTAGTTGTGGTTATGTTCTTTAAATTCCGGGTCGTGACAGTAGTGGTATCAGAGCATTAACTCGGCTGGAAGGTCTAAAGGGACCTGCCCGGGTGTTTGATATCGATTTAGGTGAATTAGATTTGATACTTGGATTATCTATTTGAATCAATTAGATCTGATTTTAGAATCTATTGATTAAATTATTGGAGGTTTATATTGGATAATTATTGATATCACTTATGAGGATCAATTTTTAGATTTTGGTGAATCTTGAAGCTTGGGTTTATGACAAGAGGATGAGATTATCAATTTGGGTGAATTTGATTTTGATATTAGATGATGGTTAAATCAATAGAGATTAATTGGATGATCAACCAATGTATGATCTAATTAACTTTTAGATTTAGTCGATCTTGAAGTTTAGATTGACAGAAATCAAGTTATCAATTAAGGCAAGATTTTATTGCCATTGGTGCATAGAATTTTAGTGTTTAATAGTTGATCAACATAATATGGCTTAGTATTTTTTTATGAGATGAAGTTCAGATTAAATATAGCTGGTGAATTGGATTGATCAAATGAATATGATTAAGGTCATGATGATATGATTTTATTTAGGTGAAGATAGAAAGCTAGTTAGATTGGTAGATTTCCATATTGAGAAATAAAGTGGGTTTTATAATGATTTCATAGGGTGATCTACATGAGAATAATTGAATTATTGGTGTAAGTTAATTAGGTTATATTTGTGATAAGTGGATAAAATATGTATTATTGGAAGGAATGAGATCAATCAATCATAGAATTGAGGATGAAATACCAAGAAGATCATGTATAACAGATAGTTCAAGTGGGGCTTTGATTAGATATTTATAAGATGACACAATCTAGTTAATATTATCACCATAGTATCTAGAATCTAAGTACTCTACCAAACAATACTATTGTCTAAGGACTTGAAATCTTTGATCCTTGAATTTCTGAAACATGGGAAGTATGTAGGCTCTAGGTGATCCAGCTTGCTAATTATGAGTTAAATTTGTATCATGGACAATTTGGTTAGATATAGATTTTATTAAGACCTTGATTCATATTGAGGTATCATTTAAGTTTTTTGAAGTAATGGGGAATTATGATATAACTCCTATTGAGAAAGTAATTAGAGATCATGATATATTTGTAGAGGTTTAAGAGAATTGAAAATGTCTTGGACATTAAATTATGACTCTTTATGTATGGAAATGATTTGGTTAAGATAATACAATGATCATATTACAGACTCTAAGTCATAAGAGAGTGAATGTTCATGATAGTTTCACAATAATGATGTTGAGGTTTATCTTTTAAAGAAGAAAAAAATGAATGATGAAATCTGATTAATAATCTTGTTTTGTAAGGATATTGGAAATTTAGTTATTCTAGATAATGATTAGATATGTATGATATGGGGATGATATCATCTAATAGATTGATGGATAAGAGAGATTGTTGAATCATTATAAGGATTTCATTGGGTAATAAATGTGAAATAGTATCTATGTGAGAATAATTTGATTTATGCGTATTTATTTGAAATAATACTTATATGTGGTATGAGGTTAGAATAATATATTACTTGAAGTATGATTCTGGTCAATCTAAAATAATGATGATGATTGGTGATGATATTTGAATTTCAAACTTTTGGATAAAGTTAGAGATTGGAAGGTTACTTACAATGAAAGAATGATATAGATATATGATAAATTGGAGAGAGTTGAATAATTAGATTATCATGAATGATAGGATATAGAAGGAAGAGTGTATGTTTAGAAATTTTGATATGGATAATATCATTGGATGATGAGAATTTGAGCACATATATGATGTAAGATTATTCGAGGATCGATTTTTTAGAATTGAATCATCCTGACTCCCCCTTTGACATGAATATAAAGTTTTGAAATTTCGAGGATGAAATTTATTTTAAGAAGTGGAGAATGTAACAACTTAAAAAAAATGATTAAACAATTTATTAAGCTCCCACTGCAAAATACTTTTTCATTCAACGTTTAAAGAATATCTATCATTTCCATAACTTAGAATAAATCATCATTTATTCAAGCAAAAAATATATAAAATGTTTTTGTTGAAGGATACAATAATAATCTTAATTATTATGACATCTCTAGAAGGCCATTAAAGATTTTTATATCCCACTACTAATGATGTAACTATTGCACCATTTCATGTGTAATTCAACATCTTTTGTATTAAGCCTTTATTTACAGTCATCATCCGCAACTCCTTGTTGATATAAGATGCATATCTGGTATCATATACCACAAGTAGTGTATATAGTATCTTATAAAAGATATGAACATTTAGTACTCATAGAAGATATGAACATCTAGTATCTAATACGATAAGATGTATGTCTAGTATCTAATAGTATGATATACACATAGTATCTAATACTATTAAGTATATATTTAAGACAAGTAATTATCAATGACTTAGATGCATGAAGCTTCTCAAGCCTCACCCTCACAATATGTGCAATACACTTTGCACTTTCTCTTCCACCTATTATCATCATGATAATAGAAGAATTCTCTATCATATTTGGGCTTTGTTATCTTGACTGACTTATTTGACCTTTAACTATGTCTTTCTATTTCTATCTAATAATTTTACCTATTTTTATTGGTCTCACCAACAATAAGTATTCAATATACATCGTTCTAACTTGCCTTTAATTAGCTCACTACCAAGAGTCATGATGGATCTCGTATCAATTGGTCCATGCTACCTCTACATTTTATAACTCTTAGAAGTTAGTATCTAGTATAAGGCAAACAATGCATCTTCTCTATATTATGAGATATGAACTTATCTTCTCTCATATCATTAGATAGTCTATAAGGCACCTATTGCTCAAGTAGGAAAGATATTTGGTCAACTATGAGAATTATTTTCTTGGCTCTAAATTGGTCTAAGAAGCATGTGTCATTAAGTTACTTGACATCTAGTATGCCTAACTATTAGTGATTTATCATCATACACTATAATTAAGATATAATTTTATTAATATAACATTTCAAACATTCATTAAAATTAAGCTCTGGTATTTTATCCTAATTTATGTTCCCCCTTATTTTTGACGAATACGAATAATCCTCATTATGTAAAATATAGGATATATCATGATGAAATCCTAGTGAGGACTAAGACCCTATTAACCTTATGGCGATGACCTTGTGGTAGCATAACAAACACCCCATACTTAATAGGTAGGCAACTATTGCCAATTAAAACTCTTGCAACTCCTAGTCATTTAGCTTTTAGAGTCATAATCATGTGATAGCACAACAAGTCATATACTCTAGTTAGGTCAAATCAACTTGTTACGTTATGAGAATGGATTCCTTGTCAGCACAACAATGCCATGCAAATGATCTATCCCAAGGTTCAAAAATACCTTAGCCATGATCACCAATCCCTCATTGAATAAGCCTTGTGGTAGCACAACAAACCCATATAATCTATGATTGGCTCACCAGGACCACAACAATGGAAAGCTACTTGAATCATTCTTAATATCTCACATTTATCAACCTAATTAAAATGAGGAGAGATTTTATTTTAGTCTCATCAATAATATGTGCTAATTATAATATATACCTTGGGAATATTGTATATCTAAGGTATAACTTGTTGCGTGCATCCACATATCACATATGCAAGTAAATAAATTGATGATCATGGACTTAACTCTAAATATGCAACAACGGAGCTAGAATTGTGTGCAACTAAAAGAGCTAACATTAAATGCCGATTGTAGGTGTGTCTCCACTTCCATAAGAATACTTTTCTTTGTTGTCCCGCTCTCTCCTCCATGAACATGCTTCTAACTATTACAAGCAGCTTAAGGGTATGTAGGCCCTTAAATGTTCATAATTTATTAAAGACCTTTGATTTTAACCAAGGGGACTACATTAATGGAGAAAGGTAGAATGTAAATTATAACTTAAAAGAAAGTGAAGGATGATAGAAATGTATGCCCTACAAGCGAATCATATATAATATGATTTGACATTTCTAGAAATATCTCATTCAATTAATTGACATATCTTCATTACTTAATATTAATAGATGTGATTATCGTAATGAAGTTATTGATCATATGCAATGATAACTGAATCATGATGATATCATGATAATTAGATCAATCATTTTGATGCTTGTGATCTAAATGTTCCAAGTCATGGGATCCTTGAGACAAGATATTAAGGACCTAAATATACTTGTATGTGTTATATCTTCTCATATAATGAGAATCACTAATCTCATTGGTTATCAGTGTGGGGACACTGCAATACACACATAGGTGCTTATTAGTGGAATGAGTTCACCGAACTAACCAATTTAAAAAGCCTGCTTGGTATCTTATCGAACCAGCTATCAAGAAATAGTATCATCACAGTAGCACGGTTAGATCTTTGACCTGAGTCGCCAAAATTATCTTACTAGATATACCTTATACTTTGAATATTGACTTATAGATCATCATCCTGGTGGTTCAAAATAGTTAATAAATTAGGTGCAAGAGAAACTTGGTTGTTTGTGCCAAATTTTTTTGTTCAACTCACTAAACTCATATTTAAGCAATGCTAAAGTCGGTCTAAAAATTTAACCTAGATTCAGCAGAACAAGGACATATGGTACAAACCAGCACTGAATGGTTTAATTGGCTTCAAATGGCCAAGAGAATAAGTTCATTGCATAGCCATGGCCAAGAGCTTTGCAACGATGCCCAAAACGTAGAAAATGAACATTGAAAGGTCAAAATGACCATTTTGCCCACGACAAATCAGGACCAATTTGGACTCGACTGGAAATCCGACCAATGATCAGAAAGTTATTTAAGAAAAATCAGATTTAGACGAGAGTCCATACATTATCATCTCAGGGGCATGATGGTCCAATTTGCTTTTAGAATGGTCTACCGAATGAAAATTATAATTTCCCAATCCAAGACTTTTGTCTAAAAAATATTGATACATCAAAATTAAATTTCAGCAAATAGATTATTTTAATTGTAATTAATTGTAATTTTCATGATTATCAACGGCTAATATTGCACTTATCGGAGAGATTGATAAAATCAGAGGTGCAATTCGAGAGATCTCGGCCACATATCTCGATGGAGCACAATATTAATGGCCATTGAAGCATATTTCAAATAAAGTTAGATAATTTCTAGACTTATTTAATTAATTCCCATCAAAATTAATATCGAAAGTCAGATCAGGAGCATTCTGTTGAGATTTAGGTCAAATCTAACATGAAGGATAGCAACTTTCATTCTTCTTCATCCTAGTTGGTGCGCCATTAGCTGCACCTCAATCATTGCCTACAATATAGGAGATATTTATGAAAGATATTTTTCCCTTGTATTATATTAAGAAAAAGTAGTTGGAAATGTTACCATGGCCAAATCTGGAAAAAAAATTAAACTCGGTTCAAAATAAATTCTGCAGAAGTAACATAGTAAAAAAAATAAAATTAAGACACTTTTGTGGGAACCTCGATTAAAAGATACTAAATAGTTGGGTGACATTAAAAGAGTATAGAACCAAGATTCTGGTTCTGTAAAAATATTTTTTACACCTCTCCATCGGATGGTGAGAATATCCAACATTCATTTATATTGAGCAACTACTCGAATACCCTTTATTAACTTTTATAGCGACATGTTTGTCAAGAGTGTGCACGTCCACAATGCATAAATAACACAAGGGGCTTCAGCCTTTTGGGGTTGATAAGATGCAAACAAGCTTGATTACATTTTGGTTAATGTTGTTTTATGTTTTGATTCGAAATGTTGATTTTGATGTGGTTTAAAATGTTGATTTTCATATATGAGTTTGATTTGAATTTGTTGAGTTTTGATTTGGATTGTTTCGGTTTCTTTTATTTCAAATGGTTGACCCCAATGTCGGAATCAAGTGACATTTGTTTCTACAGATTGAGAACTTAGAGGGAAAGAGATCTTATTTCGATGACTTATCTAGAATATTTCCGTTCGTACCGTAGAATTTTTGGAAGAGGAGGGATGTAAAAACAGAACCCGATTGTGCACCCTCAATGCAACAATCGCCACGTACAAACGACTTGTCGAATCAAGTGCCGTCTATTGCAAATGAAAGAGGACAAAGAGTTGAAGCTATCTTCTCGTTTACCACTTTTGTAGAACACATCCCAAGAATTCTGTAGAGGCCAATGAAGTACATCGATGTTGAGAGCAAGAGTTGGGTCTCCTTTCTCACGTCAGGGTTGATCTCTCATGTGAAATTCTTTGACTATGGTATTTACGCACGTGAATTGGGTAAGGCTAAGAAACCATTTAGATATATCTCCATAGATCTTAAAACCGATATTAAGTTTGGAGGATTAATTGATAACTAGGCTCACTTATGATAACATACTTACTTCATTCTTAATGAATAGTATGTCATGCATATATTATGTCAAGAAGATAATAGCACTCCCACTTATCTTATATGAAAACACAAGGCATATCTTCATTCTCAATGAAGTCATAAGATTTAATCTCATTAAACCTTATCTACCATCTATGAGAAGTTTTACTTTAGTCCACAAATGGACCTTACGCATACACTATTTGGATGTTTTGGAACTTGATTCCCAAAGGTTGTATCATATACACCTGTTTCTCAAAATAACATAGAGAAACACTATCTTAACATCCATTTGACATATCCTATAGTCATAGTGTGTAACAATCAAAATCCAAATGGATTAATTCCATGGCATAGGTAAAAGGTCTTATCATAGTTAACTATTTGACTTAAATGATATCCTTTTTAACTACCCTTACTTTGAAGGTCTCTACCTTCTAATATATTTCAATCTATTCCTTAGTGATCCATTTATACCCTATAGATACTAAATCTTTAGGTGGATCAATTAAGTTCTGAACTTGATTAGAATAGATAGAGTTTATATCGAATTTTATTGTTTCTTCCCATTATGAATCAATATCTCATATTGCTTCAATATAGATCTTAGGAACATTATCCTTTTATCTTATGTCTCATTTCTTCCATTAAAGATATGTCTCACATATCTCTTAGGTTGATTGGACACAAGAAAAGATCTATGATTTGCCCTTGTGTAAATATAAGCTAGTACCTTAATAAAAGTGTCCATGGATTGTGGGACTGGAACACCTTCCATTTATACATTGCTCCCACTATCTTTCTGAAGGAGGGACTCTTCCTCTAGAAATATGGAGAGATGAGCAACTTATACCCTTCTCCCTAAGGGAGGCATTAATATCCTTAAGTTTCCTTAGGATATCCCACAAGCCAACACTTTATAGTCTTATATTCCAACTTGATAGGGTTATACTTCTTTACCAAGCGTACATTTTGAAACCTTAACTTGCTTAAGGTCAAGCTTTAATCCCTTTTCATATCTGATATAGAATAATTGGAATACATTTGGAAGGTACCGATTTAAGATCAAATGCCTATATTGAGTGCTAACCCCTAAATAGACAAAGAAGAATTTTGCAAAGGTTATTATTATCCATATTATGTCCTACACAATATGGCTTCTTATTTTAGCTACTCAATTAAGCTAAAATGTATAAGAGGCGTCCATCAAAATTAGATTTTACTATCATTCATTTATGTGTGAATTATTACTTAAGTATCCCCTCTTTGATCTCATAAAAGAGTTCTAATACTCTTTTCATTAATATTTTCTCTTCATTCTTAATCTCAAATAATTTCTCACCGGTTTTGAATTTGTATTTCATAAAGTACATATGTCCATACCTAGAGAAGTCATCTTTGAAAATTAATGAAGTTGAAATATTATCCTCTAACATTAATAGATATGGGCTAACATGCATCTAGATGCATGAGTTCTATAAACTCATTAGCCCTCTCTCCATGTCTAACAAATGAAGAGTTGGTCATTTTGCTTAATAAGATAAGACTTACATATAGTTAATGATTCCAAATCATTTACCTATATGTTTCTATCCGAATAGTACTCCTTAAGTCTTTTCTTATAAATATGACCGTACTACTAAACAATAGATTAATCAATATCAATCTACTTCACCTAATGAGGATTATTCACACATATTATAAGAGCATACATATCTGATATAAATAAACACTTTATTATGCTCCTACTGATAAACACTTTACCAGTTATCATTCTCATACCATAGAATAAATCTCCATTTATTCAACTAGGAAATGAAAACAATATTCTTTTAGAAGGATAATTAAGACAACTCTAGAAGGCTATAGAAAATTTGTATCTCCCACTAATAATGATGCAATATTTTGTACCATTTCATATGTAGGTCAACAATCTTCTTTAAGCCTTCATTTACTTGCTATATCTACAACTCATTGTAGATATATGATGCATATCTCGGTATCTCATACTATTATATGCATCCCTAGTATCTTATACTAGAATACACATATATAGTATCTTATACTATCGAATGTGTATATAAGACAAGTAAATTTTAATGACATAGATACATGAAGCTTCTCAAGCTCCACCTTTGCATTATGTGCAATACACTTTGCACTTCTTCTTCTACTTACCATCATCATGATAGTAGAAGAATGCTATGTCAAATTTGGGTTATAATATTTTGACTCCTTTGACTTTTTACTATCACCATCTATTTCTATCTAATGATCTTACTTCTTTCTTTTGGTCTTACCAATAAGAAGCATTCAAGATGTATTATTCTTCTTTGCCTTCAATTATGGATCACTAAGGGCCAGTCATTGAGCAGGTTTCGCATTTTCACGATTAACGTGCGGCTCTCACTTGAAGGTTACAGTATTGTTTCATAAATTTTTGGTCCATTCTTAACTCACATAGCTCTTCACTGACGTCCCTGACTCATCTCCACAAGGTGATCCAAATCTGATAGTGGTCAGATAAAGTGTATTGCCAATGAAATAAGAATTTAAGCCCCAAATAAGGCCAAATTGGCGTGTCTACAGCTTGCCTTACCTTGATGTCGGCTTTGCAAGGGAATGGTATGTAGCGAAGCGAAGTGAAATGTTTTGAAATGTAGCGAAGAAAAATGAATTGTAGTGGAATGTAGTGGAGAGAAATAGCGATAAACTAAAAATGTGGCATCTAGGTGTAGATATAGACACACTCATCGACCAAATTTGGTAAGGAGAATCTGCATAAGTTTCTTGGATTACTGTCATGTTTCGTCAAGTCTTCTTACATTTGATTGGTAAAGGATATGCCATGGGCATGAGAGAAGAGTAGCCAACCCCCAACACGGAGGTAGCAAGTTTAAAGGTAAATGATCATGGGAAAGTTAAAGGACAAGCCGGTTCACGTGGGAACCAAGTCGGAAAACAACTAGTTGCGCGGTTGAATCAAGCTAGCACGGTTGAAGACATTGGTTGTCCCACCATGGTCGCCAAAAAACTGTCGACTCCAGAAATGAGTTCCGGATCGGCACCTCCAGAGAAGGTGAAAGATAGAATGGGGGAAAAGGGGAGTGAATCGAAAAACACTCGGAAAGCAGTAAAAAGTCCTCACCTCGGTCCCACACTCACATTGATCCCCGAACTTTCATCTCACAGCGTCGCACGAGCACCGGAGATGGTTCGGGTCACGTGAGAGGAGAGTGAGGAGGAGATGAAATTAGAACATAAGTAAAAGGTGGTCGCCAAGAGCCGCGGGCTCCGCTTTATAGAATCAAAACAAGAGATGAGTTGATTTGACCGTGTACCTTAGCGTGGGAGATCGGGATATGGGTTCAACCTTCTTCTTCCTCGGCCAGCCGATGAAGAAGAGTCTCCAACCAATGCTAGCTTGTTCAACTCCGTGCAACTAGAACAATAATCCAAGTGAAAAAAATAATTAGAACTATGGGAAGTGTAGTAACCGTAGTAAGAAGATGAGAAAGAAGCAATTGGTATCGAACTCACCGGATTGGGACGAGTCCTAACCCCTTTTTTGTGTATTTTTTGATTATGTAAAAATAATGTAAATGAACTAAAATATGCTTTAAAACAATAAATAAACTGAGTTAAGGTAGTTGATATAGCTTATGGAATGGATCGGCTTGAGTTGAAGCCAATTTGGTTGAAGAAGGCCGGTTCGGGTAGCCTTTGCACCCTTCTGGCGCGACTTTGGTGCAGAGGATGTTACGGACGACCCCGATGTCAGAATTGAGTGACGTTTGTTGGAGTAGACATAGGACACAGAGAGAAAGAGTTCCTATGTTGAAGATTTCTCCTAAATCCTCCTGTATAAGTTTTTAAAAATTATAAAAATGGGCAGATGTGGAAAACAGAACATGGATGCGCGCCCTTGGTGTAGCAACTTCCACGAACGAAAGGCAAGTCAGAATCGAGTGCCGTCAGTTGGAGATGAAAGAAGATGAAGAGGGGAACAACTTCTATGTTGAACACTTTTGCAGAAGGAGTCCCAGATTTTCTGCAGAAGTCGATGAAGTTAGTTGATGCAGAACTCCCGGATCGAGTCTTCTCCTTCACTTCGGGATCGATCTCTCAATGTCGGATCACCATTGGACGTCAGGACAGCTTTGGAGAAGAGCTTGGACGACCTCTGGACAAGGTAGTCAAGGGGGGTTAACCTTGGGTCATTGAGAATGGCCCTCAATTTATAGGGGAAGGAAGCCGTTGCAAAAAATGGAAACTGGACCGACCGCGCCCCCCCTTTTCAAAGGAGACGAGGGCGCGCAGGGCGCGCCCTCAAACCAAGGGCGAGCAGGGCGCGCCCCCACTTCGGGGGTGCGGTCTGCGCGCCCCCCTGTTTCAAAGGGAGCGGGGGCGCGTTAGGCGTCTCACTGCTAAAAATTGACTTGACATACGTAACACACCCCCGAACCGGGGGCGCGGTACAAATAATCGAAAATCCTCTGCGGAAACATTCCAAAAATCCGGTTTAGAAGGTGCTAATCGGGATAATTTGCGATTTAAAGAAATTGACCGTGCCCCCACTTTTCAAAGGAACCGGGGCCCGGTTTGAGGGTGCGCAGGTGCGCCCTCGGCTGAGGGCGCGCAGGCGCGCCCTCCTCCCCTTTCAAGCGAAGTGGGGGCGTGGTACACTCTCTCTCCTACGCGCGCGTTCCACGAGCCATATCTTTCAAACGGGATGTCCGATTCGGCTCCCGTTTGTCGCATTGGAAAGAGGGCCTTCAACCGCACCTCCTCAAGTCAGTAAACCAGCTGGCATGACTCCCGATATGTTCGCACGGGGATTTCTACCAGTTTACCCTCTCGCGGAAAGCCGAAACCCGTGGCGAAGATCCGAAAGAGTATGGTTCCGGTCGAGAAATCTCGGGTAAACTTGGCATGACTTAAAATGATGACCAAACAAGTCCAGTACGATTAGAAAACCCGAAATCATCGAAAAATCTAAGATTAACCCGGTAAACGTGAACCGAAACTCGGAAAAGCCGGGAAACCTTAAAATTGACCGAAATGGCCATATGGCCCCGGTTGATGAAAATATTCAGCTAGAATCGACCCGGGTGACCCGAAAAGACCCGGTGATGATAGGAAAAGCCTAACACATGGTCCGAGATAGCCGTGTCAGCACAGATCGAAAAAGCCGTAACGAAAGCCGTCATTGACCGACGCCTACCGAAATGACTTCTCGGAAACCCTGAATGTTACGGAACACATGCGGGACTCCTGAGACCTTCAATTATGGATCATTCAAGGTCGGCCATCGAGCAGGCTTCGTGTTTTTACAGTTCACGCGCGCGGCTCTCGCTTGAAGGTTTCGGCATCATTCCGGAAATCATTGGTCCATTCTCAACTTGCGAGGGGATCCACCCATGTCCTTAGCTCATCTCCACGAGGTAATCCGGATCAAATAACAGTCAAATAAAGGATATCACCTATGGAATAAGAGTCCGGGGCTCCGAATCGTGTCAATTTGGCATGTCTACACCGAACTAAAAATAAGTTGGTTCACATTGGAATCGAGTTGGAAAAGAAAGGTGGTTCACATGGAAACTGGTTTATAAGAAGAAAAGAGTCATTCACACGTGAACCAAAATGTAATTAAAGAAGAGCAAGTCAATTCTACATGGGGGACAACCTTAAAGAAAGGATGAACAACAAGATTTAAGAGTAGATTTGCAAGAAAAGGGTAAAATAAGAACTGGTTCTCGCGGGAACCAAATTGGAAAGTAACTAGTTGCACGAATGAATCAAGCTAGCACGGTTGAATACATTGGTTGTCCCACCGTGGTCAACACAAAGCTTTCGACTCCAAAAATGGGTTTGTCATCTTACAGATCAGCACCTCAAGAAAGGGGATGAGAGAGAAGGAAGGAAATGCGAAAAAACTCTCTCTCACCTCGGTCCCACACTCACATTGATTCCCAAACTTTCTTCTCCCGGTGTCACTTAAGCACTGGAGAGACGGTTCAGGTCATGTGGGAGGAGAGTGAGAATGGAATAAAAAGAATTTGATGCATAAAAGAATGAAGAATGTGGTTTCCAAGAACCAAGTGTTCCGATTTAAATGAAATAAGGGATGAAATTGACCGTGTATACCTTAGAGCGGGAGTTGATATGTAGGTTCAACCTTCTTCCTCGTCGGCCAGCCGATGAGGAAGAGTCTCCAACCAAAGCTAGCTTGATGTATCTGTGCAACTAGAATAATAAACCAAGTGAAAGAAACTGATTAGAACTATGAAAAGTGTAGAAATTGTAATAAGAAAGATGAGAAAAAAGAGCAATTGGAGTTGAACTCACTGGAGTAGGGCGAACCCTAACCCACTTTTTTATAGTTTTGATTATATAAAATGATGCAAACTAACTTAAAAATGTCCTAACAAGTAAATAAACTAAATAAAGAAAGACTTAGGCAGTGGAATGAATTGATTTGAAGCCGAGATGAGTTAAAATGGCCGGTTCGGGTGGTTTTGCACCCTTTTGGCGCGACTTTAGAGTAGATACTAGTACAGATGACCCCAATGTCAGAATCAATTGTCATTTATTGTAACGGACAGAGGACTTTAAGAGGAAGAGATGTCCTGTTGGTCACTTCTCCAGAAAATGTCTTTCTTGACCTGCAATTTGTCAAAGTGTATAGATGTAGATGACAAAACCTGGTTATGCGCTCTTGGTGCAGTTATCACCGCAGACAAATGGTATCTTATAATTGAGTGCCGTCTATTGCAAATGAAAGAGGACGAGGAGAGGAAGATTTCTTATGTTGACTACTTTCGCACCAGACACTCCGAGACTTCTACAGATTCTGATGAAATTTATCGATGTAGAGAGCACGGATCGGACCTTCTTTCTCGCTTCAATATCGATCTCTCGTTGTTGGCTTAGATTTGGATGTCGGGAGGGTCTTGGGAGAGAGCTTGGACAACCTATGGATGTGCTAGGGTGTCGGGGGTAACCTCGTTTCAATGAGAAAGAAGACCTTGTTAAACAAAGAAAGAAGACAATTGTGCCCCCGGGTAGAGGGGCGTAGGCCGGGCGCGGTCAGTGCGCCCCCACTTCGGGGGCATGTTCAGCGCATTACTTCTAAAAAGAATCTAAAAAATCTAGAATATTATTAAAAATAGACTTAACACAATGAATGTGCCCCCGAGTCGGGGGCGCAGTCAAAATAAGCATTTTTAGTGGGAAAAACTTCCAAAATCCAGTTTAAAAGGTCCAAATTGGGATAATTTCCGATTTCCAAAACTGACTGCACCGTCGACCGGGGGCACTTTGATTGCACCTCGCCCAAGGGCGCACAAGCCGCACCCTCGCATGAGGCCATAGTACACTCTTTCTCTTGTGCGTGCATGTTTTGTAGGTCGTAACTTGCAAACAAAATGTCTGATTCGACTCCCATTTGTTGCGTTGAAAAGAGAGCACTCAAACCACAACTCCTCAGGTCGATAAACCAACTGGCAGGACTCTTAAGACTTCCACACAGGGCTTTGACTACCGGTTTACTTTCCTATGGAATGCCAAAAACTAAGGCAATGATCTGAAAAGGTACAGTTTCGGTCAAGGAACCTTGGGGTAGCTTGGGATGACTTAAAACCATGACTGAACAAGTTCGGTATGATCAAGAAACTTGGAATCAACGAAAAATCTGAGAATAACCTGATAAATGAAACGAACCTCAAAAAGCCGAGAATAACCTAGAAACACTAAAATCAACCAAAACGACGGTATGGCACCGGTTGGTGATAGTATATGGCTAGAGTCAACTTAGAGGATGTGGAAAGGCCATCCGTTACAACCGAAAGACCTAACGCGCGATCCGGGATAGTTGTAACGGTATGGATCGGAAAGCCTTGAAAAAGCCATTATAGACCCGCAACCGCAAAATGACTTGTCGGAAATCCGAATGTTGCGTAACTCATGCAAGACTTCCGAGACTTTCAATTATGGATCATTAAGTAGCCTTCGTGTTTCCACGATTAACACGTGGCTCTTGCTTGAAGGTTACGGCATTATCCGATCATTAAGGGCCAATCATTGAGCAGCCTTCGTGTTCCATTCTCAACTCACGCGGCTCTTCACTGACATCCCTGGCTCATCTCCACAAGATGATCCTGATCAGATAATGGTTAGATAAAGAGTATTGCCAATGAAATAAAGATTTAAGCCCTAAATAAGGCCAAATTGGCGTGTCTACAAAGATGAGAAAATTAGTAAAGAGAAGGTTAGAACTAGATGAAGTGCATCATCTTCATTAAACAAAACATGAAATCACAAGAGGAATAGAACTAACCATATTGTGACTACCTCCCAACCCCTTTCGGGTATTTTTATGATGTAAATAAAAACTAAATGCTTAGATGCATACTAACATGAACTCTAATAAGAGTGGAGGAGAGATGTGATAGAAATATATGTCCTACAAGTCAATCATATATGATATGATTTGACATTTCTAGAAATATCTTATTCAATAACTAGACAAATCTTCATTACTAGCACTTATTTGATATGAATATCGTAACGAAATTCTTGATCATATGTAATGATGATTAAATCATAATGAGATCATGATAATAAGATTGATTATCTAGAGTATGTGCTCTAAATGTTCCTAGTCATAAGATCCTTGAGATGAGACATCAAGGATTTGTATAGACAAGTGTATGTGATATCTTCTTATGTGATGAAAATGACTGATCTCATTGATCATTAGTGTGGAGACACTGAGATGCACATATAGGTGCTCATTAGTCGAATGAGTTCACTAAGCTGACCGAATTAGAAACCCTGAATGGTATCTTACCTAACTGTCGATCAAGGTTTTCTATCATCATGATTGCATGATTGAACTTTTGACTTGAGTTGCCAAAGGTGTCTTGTTGAGTGGAACTAGCACATTGACCATTGACCTATGGATCATCGTATAGATGGTCCAAGATAGTGATGGATCGGATACAAAGAAAACTTGATGAAGGTAATTGAGTGGCCAACAAGGGATCATCCACTCTCGGTAAGTGATAGTAAATGTCTTATGGGATAGTACTCTAAATCTCTAGCCGTGGTAGATAAAATGATTAGAAAAGGACTTTTTTCAATTGATCTCGATTTCGAGTATATAATTTTACAGTAGTCGGTATACTAAGGAGTTGACGGTCGATGTCGTACTCCTTTTGATCGGGACATTGGATGGAGATGGGTTTATTTATATGCGGTGATTAATGATGGAAAGGCTCAATGGAGATAAGATTATATCTCCATAGCCATTTGGAATCATAGGATGTGTCTTGTGCCATTTATGATTAGTAGGTCAATTAATTTAAGATGTTATTGGATAACGAATTTTAATTAGGCCTCAACCAAATAGACTATTAGGCTTATACACACATAAGAACTTATCCATAGGTACAGGAGAAAGGGAATCTTTCTTCTAGAAGCCATTGTGGACACTCCCGAACTCGGAATTCAATGTCGTTTGTTGCGTTAGAAAGATAATAGGCCGAAGAAGCTTTCTACAATAACGGATCAGCCATAAAACTTTCCAAAACTTCAAAATTTTATCCATAAGTTAGGATAGTGAACAGAATATTCGATATCGATCAGAATGATTCCAACGGTCAACCGGAAAGACACGGCATGAAATAAAACTTAGTCGTAGTGTGAATATGACCATAACCTTTAATGCATGATCATTAGACATTGGTCATTCAGCTAATTTTTGTGTTTACACAATTTACGTGTGGCTTTCGCTTGGAAATTATGGCTTTGTTCGGATCATTCTATGATCAATCACATGTGTTATCCTATAAAACATGAGTTTTATACTCTGAAGTAGGCAAAGTTGGCGTGTCTACAGATATGTGTGAATACTTCTCTTAAGAAGAAATGTGTTGATTTAGATTAAACTATTTTTAGCTTATTATCAACATGGCCATATTAGTGATAGAAAGACTCAAGGAGTTCCATTCGGATGAAAGCACATGGGTATATAGTTTTGAATAATATGTCAGTCTTATCCCATTGAACAAATTGACGAACTCTCTATTTGTTAGATATGGAGAAAGGGTTAATGAGTTGTTATAACTCATACATCTAGGTGTATGTTAACCCATGTTGATTATGACTGAAGGAGAATATTTCTACTTCATTATTTTCAAAGATGATGTCTCTAAATATGGATACATGTTCTTAATGAAGCACAAATTTGAGACCCTTAAGAAATTATTAGAGATTAAGAACGAAGTCGAGATACTAATGAAAAGAGTATTAAAACTCAATGATAAGATAAGAGAGAAAAATACTTTAGTACATAATTCACACATAATTGAAGGAAATAGAATTAAAATTTGAATGACAACTTTTACAAAGTCTTCTTTGTCTATTGGGCTAAGTACTTGATATAACCACTTTATGATAAATTTAACCTTGAGCAAGTTAAGATTTTAGAATGTCTGGTCTGGTGAACCAAACTTCAAAATATGTAAAATCAGATCATTAACAATCTAAAGTTCAAGCTTAATCAATTTGAACCAAACTTCAAAATGTTTAAATCATACCGTACACACTCGACTCGGTATTAAAACATCAACCAATATAAAAAACCATATAAAATTGATTTAATCCAAGTCAACTAAACTTAAACAAGTCAAATTGTTCAACACATCTAAAATTCATTTCAACCATTTGAAATAAAAGAAACCGAAACAATCCAAATCAAAACTCAACAAATTCAAATGAAACTCAAACATGAAATCAACATTTTAAACCACATCGAAATCG
Organism: Cryptocoryne crispatula var. balansae; assembly: GCA_036172225.1. Taxonomy (NCBI): domain Eukaryota; kingdom Viridiplantae; phylum Streptophyta; class Magnoliopsida; order Alismatales; family Araceae; genus Cryptocoryne; species Cryptocoryne crispatula. The sequence goes on along the minus strand of CM069929.1, from coordinate 26,445,972 downwards.
ACATTTCAAATCAAAACATAAAACAACATCAACCAAAATGTAATCAAGTTTGTTTGTATCTCATCAGCCCCGAAAGGCCAAAGCCCCTTGTGTTCTTTATGCGTTGTGGATGTGCACGCTCTCGACAAACAAGTCGCTATAGCAGTTAATAAAGGGTATTCGAGTAGTTGCTTCATATAAATGAACATTGGATATTCTCACCATCCGATGGAGAGGTGTCAAAAATATTTTCACAGAACAAGAATTTTGCTTCTATGCTCTTTTAATATCACCCAACTACTTAGTATCTTTATAGGTTATCACCTATTTTGCTAGAAAACTCAAACATCGATAATTCAAGCACACAAAAACAAAACTCTTTTCAAAACACTTCATACATAAAATAATTTATTAATCGAGGTTCCCACAAAAGTGTGTTGATTTTAATTTTTTTTACTATGTTACTCCTGCAAAATTTATTTTGAAGTGAGTTTAATTTTTTCTAGAATTCGCCATGGTAACATTTCCAACTCATTTTTTTAAAGTAATACAAGAGAAAAAATTATCTTTCATCAATATCTCCTATATTATTGTAGGCAATGATTGAGGAACAACTAATGGCGCACTAGCCAGGATGAAGAAGAATGAAAGTTGCTATCCTTCATGTTAGATTTGACCTAAATCTCATCAGAATGCTCCTGATCTAACGGTCGGTATCAATTTTGATGAGAATTAATTAAATAAATCTTTAAATTGTCAAAAAAATGGAAATATGCTTAAATGGCCATTGATCTTGTGCTCCATTGAGATATGTGATCGAGATCTCTCGACTTGCCCCAGACCTCTAATATGATCGATCTCTCTGATAAGTGCAATATTAGCCATTGATAATCATGAAAATTACAATTAAATGCAATTAAAATAATCATTGATCAATTTACTTGATCCTCCCTCTACTGTAAATACCACCTTTCTACCTTTGTCTTTAGTAGGTCATTTTAAGTTAGGAAATAGGAAAGTTAGAGGTAAACGAGGTCCAAGTAGGTATCTGCATCAATTGGCACAAAATTGTGTAGAGTGTGCAAGGCTGCCAAACTTTTTAGAGAATACCATCTAGCTGGATGAAATCTGATATGAGAATGAGCATAACATAGATCATACTTTTAGAGTATATGAGGTGGTATCAGAGAAAGATCCTGAATCTGAGGATGAAATCGAGGACTTGGCTGATGCGTATGCATCTAGATTTAGAAGATTTGAATAACCATCAATACAAACCTCACTCCCTTAGAAGAACAACATTTAATCAATGTTTTGGAAGAATACAAGGACACGTTCGCATGGACATATGAAGATATGTCGGTTCTAGGTAATTCATTGGTTGAACATAGATTAACCTTAAAACCTGGAACTACCCCGGTTAAACAAAATCTCAGGAGGTTCCACTCTGATATTGCACTTAAAATTAAAGAAGAGGCTGACCGCACCCTCAGGATGAGGGTGCAGCCTACACGCTCTCAAGTTGAGGGCGCAGCATGCGCACCCTCAACCCAAGGGCGTGGTCGGCCAGTTTTCCTAATTTGCACCGGTTTCCATCCTCTATAAATACCGAGCTATTCCCATTGACCTGGGGTTGACACCCACACTCTAGCTCATCCTGAGGTCATCCAAGCTCCCTCCCATGGTCATCTCGACATTCAAGTCCAAGCCGATGTTGAGGAATCGATCCCGAAGTGAAGAAGGCCCGATCCATGCGCTCTGCATCACCGAACTTCATTGAATTCTATAGAAAATTTGAGGCTTCTTCTGCGAAAGTGGTAAACAGAAGAATTGTTCCTCTCCTCGTACTCTTTCATTTGCAATCGGCGCATTACTTGATTCCAACTTGCCGTATATCCGTGGTGATTGCTGCACCGAGGGCGTATATCCAGGTTCTATTTTCTATATCTATTCACTTCCGTATTTTTACAGATCGTAAGGATGGATTCCAAAGAAGTCATCAATAGGAGATCTCTTCCTATCTGAGTTCTCCATCCTTAGAAATAAATGGCATTCAATTTTGACATCGGGATCGTCCGTAGAATTCTCTCGCATCAAAGTCACACCGTAAGGGTGCAAGGCTACCCGAACCGGCTAATTTCATTCATCTCGGCTTCAACTCAAGCCGTTTCATCCCATAAGTTTCTCTTAACTTAGTTCATTTACTTGTTATAACATCTTTTAGTTAGTTTGCATCATCTTATATAACCAAAAATAAAAAAAGGGGTTAAGGCTCACCCCGAATTCGGTGAGTCCGAATCGATTGCTTCTTTCTTATCTCCTCTCTTACAATTTCTACACTTCCCACAAGTCTAATGAAACCCTTCACTTGTTTATTGTTCTAAGTTGCACAGATTGATCAAGTTAGCACCGGTTAGACTCTCCCTCATCGGCCGACCGAAGAGGAAGAAAGTTGAACTCACACATCATCTCCCTCGCTAAGGTACACATGGTCATTTCTTGTTTCTATTCCATAAAGCAGAGCCCGCGGCTCCTGCCGACCACGATTTCTTTATTCATGTTCTAAGTCATTCTACTCCTCCCTCTCCTTCCACATGACCCGAACCATCTCCGGTGCTCGAGCGATGCCGTGAGATGAAAGTTCGGGAATCAATGTGAGTGTGGGATCGAGGTTAGGATTTTACCACTTTTCGAGTGTTTTTTGATTCACTCCCTTTCCCCTATTCCATCATCACCTTTTCTTGAGATGTTGATTCGTAACCCATTTTTGGAGTCGACACTCATTAATGTAATGATGATTGTGTTATTTTTCCTTTTGTTATGGTATTATTTAATAATTATATTTGACATGGAAGAAGTTGGTTGTAAGACAATAAAGTGGGACTTCATGCTTACTCGTATTAAAGGTTTAGTTAAACAATTTATTACTATGGCGCATGAAAAAAAGTATGTTAATCATATACAACTACCATGACACATGTTAATAGGTTTTCTTGACATATGTGTGAAAGGTGAATTCTAAATAACTTAATGAGCATGTTTTCAAATGGGTGCACCTTTGGATTTTTTTTTCAAAATGATAATCTAAAGGTTGTTTTGAAATATATACTTATTATCTTTATAGGTCAAGTGGGAGAATGTAAGAATTATCCTATGAAGTGACTTGATTAGAATAAAAGCCCTTTGGTATTATCCTTAAAGTCCATTAGTATTAAGTGAATATATTGGTAATTCTAAAAATTTAAAAGATTTGAGTCACGATGGGTTAACTTTATATATGTGAGGGTGAGTCTTGGTTTCTATAATACTCACAAAATGGGTTTACAAGTTCCTCATTGATTCCAAGGCTGTATGAAGATATGTGAGGAGGGAAGACCTCGTACTTGCTAATAAGTCCCACATAAATAAAGAACTTAAGTCACAATGGGTTGACTTTATATATATATATATGAGGTTGAGTCTTGGATCCTCTAATACTCATAGAAGGGTCTACAAGTTTCCCATCGACTCCGAGGTTGTATTGGGTGAGGCTTCCGAGTCCTTCAATTGTGGATCATTAACGGTCACTCATTGAGCGGTCTTTGTGTTTCCATGATTAACACACGCGTCTCGCTTGAAGGTTACGACATTGCTCTAAAAATCTTTGGTTCATTCTCAATTCACATGGCTCTCCACTAACGTGCTTAGCTCTTCTCCACAAGGTGATTTTGATTAGACAATGGTCAAATAAAGAGTATTTCCAATGGAAAAAGAGTATAGAGCCTGAATCAGTCCAAATTGGTGTATCTACAGCTTGCCTTGTCTTGATGTCGACTTTGCAAGGGAATGGTATGTAATGCAACGGAACGGAATGTAAAGAAATGTAGTGAAGTGAAATGAATTGTAGTGGAGTGTAGTGGAGTGGAATAGTGATGTACTGAAAAGGTGGCATCAAGGTGTAAATATAGACATGCTTAACGACTGCATTCGGCAAAACGAATCTCCTCAAGTTTCCAGGATCACTGCCATGTTTCATCAAGCCTTCCTATGTCCGATTGGTAAGAGATGTGCCATGGGCATGAGAGAAGAATAGCCAACCCCCAATGAGATGGGGAGTTCTCGAATTGTGGGTTTAGGTTCATCATCAGCCAAAGAATCTTGATCGTTGCGGTATTCTTATACTGTGATGGGCTAAAATTTAAAAAGAGATTTGTTTTGTAAAATAAAAGAATACCAACCAAGCATATTCAGGCTCTCATATTCATTTAAGTTTTACAAGAGACATGATTTGATTCAGAATAGAATGATCTCGAATTCTAAAAGACAATTGTTTAAGCTTAATCAATTGGCCGTGAAGTGGTGATGCAAGATGATCAAAATGGGTGCCCGTGGTGGGATAAAGTGACTGCCACGGCGGGATGAATAACAAGTGTTGCAACGGCCACGGTGGGATAGAAATGAAAGATGTTGAAGGACGCAAGGTGATTACGATAGGTGACAGACACGGTGGGTTAGCAAACACGGTGCGATATTGAAATGTTCAGAATTGGGGTGAATGATGAGAGAACATACCTGGTGGAGTTCAGAGATCATGGTGAGAAGGTGAAGATCATGACGGGATGTATGCAATTACAATGAAAATTGAATTGAGCCTAATGCTACATGATGCATGCTAGGATTAAAAAAACAAAAAAAAAGACTTGCTTAACAATTAGTTAAAGATATATATTATTTGTGAGGTCAGGATACCTAATCAGGAACCATCATCCCTTACTACACAATTTTGGCTTATCCGTGAGCACGAAGGATGCCCCAACCGTCGCAAATTTTGATGAAAGGGATCTCGGTCTGGTTTTCTTCTCACCCACAATTTTCAATAATAATGCATAAGTAATGATATACGACTAACCACTTATATGTTAGTCGGCACCTCATGGGGGTTTCCCATGTCCATTCTTCCGTCTCCTATGAGCGATTCATGACATTCATTGAAATGTTAGTTCCGAGGAGACAACGATGTCCACTTGATCTTAATAAAGATAAAACATGACCAAATTTAATTTATCAATTTTTTCTTAATTTTCCCGATTTTTGGGTGAATTTTGCATGAAATTAACTCAACACGTCCCGAAACCGAGGCGCCATCAGTTCGGGGGCACAGCCTGTGCGCCCTTGGATTGGGGGCACAGCCACCACTTCCCCACTTCAAGGGCACGTTCAATCACAGATTCTATTTTGATCCAGATCTGATTTTGGCTCAAACTAGAACTAATCCACCCTAAATAACACCCAATAAGACCCCTAAAACATCTTACCAACACCCAGGATTGCTCCTCCTTTGAAGAAACAATGTGTTGGCGTGGTTAGAGGTATTTCAAGCATCTCGGGTCATTTGAAGGCTAGAATCGGCGCCAACTTGCGTCGAGTTTGTCGCCAATTTTAGCATTCACACCTTTTTTTCTTTTTCTCAATGCACTTCCCTCTTACCTCCTGTTTTGATGCAGGATTACCCAAATTTTCCAGGTCCTTGCTAGTATTTCTCTCCTCCTTGGCTTACCAGTTTGCTTGACGTTCTCAATTTGTCGGTTAGAGCGACCCTTCAGGATTGGGGCTTGACTGGACTTTTGATTCATGCTAAGCAGTGATGGTTGAAGTGTTGGTGGTGATGGTCGGATGATGAGAGGTCATGGAGTAGTGGTGGTTGGTGGGTTAGGTGATGGTTGGATGATGAGAGGCCATGGAGTGGTGGTGGTTGGTGGGTTAGGTAATGGTTGGCAAGTCGGGGGTGGTCTAATATTAGATCCCGGGGAGGATTGGTGGTTGGTGATGGCAGTGTTGGTAAGGTTGGACTTTTTGGGGTGCTTGGATAAGTTGTCACTCAGGGGTGTCTCTTGGTATGAAGAGTATGGCACAAGGCTGTGGGTGGAGCCGGGTCTTGCGAGCATGGTGGCAATTTGATCCTCCACCTCGCCAACCCTGGGAGTGGTTGGTTGACTCCCCGGTGGCAAAGTGGACAAGACCGATGTCAGTGGGTTTAGTGGGGCTCACATTGGTGCTAGAGCGGGTGCATGTACCGGGGAGTGGGTTTTAAACTATGCCTGTGCCGGCTGGCATTGAGCTTGCTATTGTTGGTGCCATGGTTGATTTTACTGTGCTTTCATCACCTGTATGGACTCCCCCATATGTGTCCAGTTGACATTCCCTCGATCGTTAATATCGTCAATGTGTAATCTTTGAACAAGAAGCAAACATCTACGGTGTGTCCTGGGTACTATTGGTAGGCACTTACTTTGACATGTCTGCATTTGCCGGCCATGCCTCTCTCTCCTTCGGGAGCTGCAGCTGCTGTTCAGCCATTAGTGAATTAAAAATATCTGAGAGAGGGAAGCCTCTGAGGGTAGTATTCTCTCTTTGGTCCCCCCCTTCTAGGTCGGTTGGCTAGCGGGGGCACTTGGTTGTAGGTAGGTTGCTGTGACAGCGCTCGATTGTAGGCAAGTTGCTTTGGCGGTGCTCAGTTGTAGGAAGGTTGCTGCTGTGGTTGTTGGGCTGGTTGAGGAGCTAGTCAGTATTGCTGGTTTAGTGGGGGTTCTAGTGTTGGTTTTGGTGATTCCCACCCTAGTTCCCTATGGCGTCTACACTCTCATTGTTCACGACCTTCTCAGTGTAGGCCATACAGGTGTGGGTTTTCTAGTCTTGCGGGGTTTAGGGTCAAAAGGATTGATCATGGAGGCATCCCTAAAGTGGGCTTGAAGGTGTCGGGCACTATCATAGAGCTAACTCATGATGGTTGGGCAGGACATGACTAAGAAGTTGTGCGGGGCTCGGTGTGGTATTCCCCAATGAGTATCCTCACTTGTTCCCCAAAATGGTGTCAACCAATTTTTCTATCATTCCTTTCCATCGATCAACAAATTTGGTGAAGTCTTCATCCGACTTCATCTTCTCAGTAATTAAGTTCATGATCGAGTAGGCTGGCTCCACCTAGTCCCTATATCTTTGTTGAAACTTTGTGTTTATCACATCGAAGTCTGCTACCTCAAAAGAATCAAGATAATAGAATCATTCAAGGGCAGACCCTTTCAATGACTGACATAAGAGAAAAGTGAGGGCTCTTGAGGTGTGAGAAGGTATTATCAGTCCCATTGTAATGTTAGAATACTAGTATCTCTGAAGGAGGAAGGTGTAGAATAGGGAAGAATGGAACAGACATCATTGGAGTGGCTTTGGAATCCAACCGGTGCATGAGTTCTTCAAAGCGTTCATCCTTTGATTGAGTTTATCTAATAATGCTTGGGTGAGGTTAGGTTCCTGAGCTATCGGTGCTAGCACATGATTTGCAGGATGGTTAGAGGAATGGGCCGGAAGTGGTGGGTTGGAGGCAAGAAGAATATGCATAGAATTTGATGGGCGCCCCATGATTGGATGAGCGGGCAAGCAGATGCGGCAGGGTTTCCCAAGATAGGAGAGGATAAGAGGCCTAGCTGCCGATCGGGGTGGTGAAGGAGCTTGGTCGCCCTCAATTGGATTGACGGGCATCTTGCCCTTTGCTAGGGACTACCCGATTGCCAAGGATTCTCGGATCAAGATGGAGAGACAGTATCTTTAAGAAATTGCTCCCCACTTTATGTAGAGCAAAATTGATGGGTGTGGATCTTGAACATCGAGTTCCACGAATGGCATTAACATGGCCCTCGGGTTGCACAGGCCATGGACTGCTGTGCTTTGGGTAGTGACCATCTCGTATTCTTCTTCTTGCCCGTAGTAGTCCGAGCATCCGGAGACGTGTCTTCTGGACTCTTAGCATCCATCGGCATCCTATCATTCTTTCTAAAAAGATGATTGAAGAAGAGAGCAAGTGAAACGTACAATTGGAAAAAAAAAAATTGGTGATGTTTTTTTTATTTGATTTTTTCTTAGTTTTGTTGTTGGCAAGAACAAGTTGTACACAAAAATTAATGAGACTTTTTTTGTTTAGGTGTTTTTGAGATATTGGAGGAAATTTTGTTGTTTTCTAATTTTGTTGAGCAAAACAAGTTACGCTACAAACAAGTTTTTATAATGACTACTCGACAATTTTTGGGTTCAGGCAACCTTAGATTAGATAGATTATTAGCAATTGTCCACTCCAAGTTGGGTATGGTCTCAATTACTCCCATCCAAGACCTAAAGTTGTCACACAAACACCACATACACAGTACTTGGGTTCTTCTCGGGGTTCTTTGGGGAGAATGAGCCACCCAACTAACCCAATCGTGCGAAGAAGAATACTCCATGGATGGGGACTTACGTGAGGTCTTGGGATGGAAATAATCAAATCAACTAGGAAGAAATATCTAAGAAGTAGATGTTAGAATTCACCAAGAAAGTGTTTGGAGTGGGTGAGGATGTGTTAGGAGAGAGAGCTCCCACCTCGAATGTCGTACATATTGGAACAAGTCCGATACCTTTACAAAAAGGCTAATGCAAAAATAAAAATGGTGGGTATGAGGAGTAAGAAGCAATCAATATGTGCAAACATGAAATGAAATTAAGCTATTAAATAAACCAAACATGAGTATGCAAGCAAAACAAGCAATCATAGTGCAAAACATAGTAACTAGAGACTAATAATCTAAAAGGTGGCTCTAATGCGAGAACTTCGGTTTGTGAATTCAGTCTCCACGTGGGGGACAAATACGAAGTGGAATTCCAATTAGTTCTATTCAAACCTGTCTACATAAAATTATAATTTAAATACCAACATTGAACAAATAATCAACTAACTCTTTCTAATTCTAAAACACCACTATGCTTAACTGCCACGCTAAACTTGTAATCCCGAAAAATATTAAAGATTGGAAGGGGTGAGTCACACAAACCCCCAGCAGGGCTTACACCCAACTAGCCCACTATATTAGATAAGTCCTAATGATAATAAAGATATAAACCCCAAACAAAAGTCAGATTATAACAACTTCTATAAGTAATGCTAAT